>SZYD01001225.1:0-149005 GCA_009363875.1 Mikania micrantha | reverse complement strand
TTGTTTAATTGTTTATGTAAAGATTTTGTTTCTCTTATATAAAGATGTGACAGTTGGTGTCTTGCAACACGTACGTTATATAGGTGGCGAAGAAATTGTAATGTTGAATATTGTACACTATCTACCCATTGCGTTATATTGGTGCTATTAAGCTAGACATATTTCTTCAAAATGTTTTTTATTTAAAATTCATGTTAAAGTTCGACGCAACAGTCGAAGAGGATGGAACGAGTAAAGGTGTACGCCACTATTAGGCGGCCCTTCACCGACCAGTCCCCCGCGACCAACATGATTGATGTAAATCGCGTGACCCAGAGAAATTGGGTGGTGTCGAACTAAACCCTAGACCTCTATTATAGATTTTCACTTCCTTATCACCAGGCCACCATCACATGGACAAAAAATGTTAATGGTAGCCTCTGTCAACTTAAGTGAACGAAAGACCGTTAAAACTTTATGAAATTGCATTTTGATAATTTTCTTTGCAAAAGGTTTAATTTTTATTTCAAACAGAGCTATAATATTTCAAGTATTTATATTTATTTATTTACTTGTTAATAATTAAAGCTATCATTCAAATAAGTTTATTATCATGAAAAGATATTACGGAAATGTAGATTTCGTAAGAGCAACGTGCAAGTGATAGAGATATAAATGAAAGAAAGGGAGAGTGGATAGGAATGAAGACATAAATTGCGTCCATGTTCATGCATACCTGATACCTTAATAATCATGTAGGGTGGGGTATCCCCAAAACATGGAGTTGTTAACTTAAGTCCTCTCGCAATAATCTCACGAAAAAAAATTAACTTAAACCCATATATTTACATACAAAAAATATACAAATACAAATACATACACAATACAATTTTATTTTATTTTTTTAAAGTAGTCGAGCGGCGATGTTCATGGGGCTTTTTGACAAAAGGGGAGGGGCGAATGCCACAAACAGTGGGTTATACCTAAGAAATAAAACCACAAAGAACATATCAATGTTTTTTCTTTTGGCGCACAAACTAGCCCATGAGTGCACAAAATGGGTTTTTTTTTTTGGAACCGGTTTCGGTTCCAATCGGTTCCAATTCCAGTCAACAAAGTCAATACCGGTTCCCGGTTCCGGTTCCGGGTTTTAAAACCGGTTCCAACCGGTTTTTGACCGGTTCCGGTTCGGGTTTTGGTCCGGGTTCAGGTGGAACCAGTTCCGGTTCTAATTTGTCTGAAAAACCGTACCCGTTCGTACCACCGGTTCGGGTTGTCAGTTCCGGTTCCGGGTCTCTTTTTTTGCCCCACCTCACTATTATGACCGGCCCAGGCCCAATAATGAGAGTTAATCGAATTGATTTAATGGCAAGGCGATGAACGGTGCAAGCAAGAAACACGTTTTTACTATTGAAACATACACCGAAATTTGTGGAGACCACACTTTAAAGCGTAAACTTGTTAAAATGAGATAGGGTAGGCCTGTAAATGAACCGAACGAACACGAACACGAACACGAACACATTAACGAACATGAATTTTGTGTTCGTGTTCGTTATTAAGAAAATGAAATATGTTCGTGTTCGTTCATTAATAAATTAAACGAACTGTTCACGAACATTAATGAACACAAACAAACTAAAATAAACGAACAAACATAAATGGACATTTTTTAACACCATTGAAAAATCATAAACGAACGTGAACACTATTGAACAAACATAAACGAACACAATTGAACAAGTATAAACGAGCACAAACGACAAGTCACTTAAATGTAAATACATATTATTCGTAAATAGTCAGTCAGCCGAACAAAAACTAACATTACATAGTTAACGAACATAAACGAACATTAACGAACACAAAAAAACGAACATAACTGAACTGTTCATGAACATAAATAAACGAACACAAGGTGTGTTCATGTTCGTTCATTTAATTAAACGAACACAAAATTTATGTTCGTGTTCGTTCATTTATTAAATAAACGAACATAAACGAACTTCTTACCGAACAGTTCATGAACTGTTCGGTTCATTTAAAGTCTAGATAGGGGTTTACATGTGGTATAGAAATAACGTCACCCCGTTGCATCAAGCGTACACTTTTGTTTAGAAAGACACTGATTCAATGTTTAGCAATGTATATCAAATATACTTTGCTGTATGTATATGTTAAGAATACTGGTGGTAACAAACTAAAATTCCATAGTCACTATTATGTATTTTTTAACTAGTATTTAATACTTAATACATCAATTAACTTATTAGTTTCTGTTTAAAACTATGCAAATGTGACATCCGAGTGTGTTGCTCAATTGGTTCAAGTGTGTAGTGCTTTGCAGTCTTAATAAATTACCGGTGGAACTAAAAGTTTAAAAAACGGTTAAAAGTGGGTAATGGGTGCAAACACAGGCGAGAAACGAAAATGAATATCAAGATGTAAAAACTTTTTACGTCACCACTGAAGTTTGTAAGTGCTACATTTCAGATTTATATAAATACACTTTTGGCCCTGTGATTTCTTAAGATTCTTTGAAAAACTTTCACAATTGTAACTTTTAAATTTAATCGTTGTTTTATGCAAGTATAGACTCTAGATAAAATTAGAGAGTGTAGTCAAGTTATTCAATTATATAAATATCAAATATGAATACAAATTTCATTATATTGAGAAGCACCTATATTCATTTTACCAAATTATTTCATTTGTAATGAAAATTCCAATAAATAAATAAATACAAGTAAAAGATGAATAATAAAGGAGGTTGGTAGTGTGTTAGCACAGATTGGAAAACTGTATGACATTAAGATGGATGCAAGTTAATTTAAGGATAATTAGAATAATGGAAAAACATCATACCTCTCATAATTACAAATTGAAGAAACAGTATAACAATGATGATCCTTCCTCTTGATTCATCTAAGATCTATCAATGTACTGAGATTCTATTCCTCAAGCTTCATTTCTTCACCAAGTAAACCCATAATATAATTTATGCTATCAGAATTTAAATATGTTAAATCTCCCATCACAAATTCATACACCACGCGGTCTAACTCAATCCAACTGGAGCCTCTGTTTTTCCTGACCTGATCATGCCTCATCATGGCTCTCACTTTAGCAACTTTGCGCCACTGTCCTGAAGCAGCATACATATTTGATAACAGAATGTAGTTCCCTGAATTATGTGGATCAATCTTGAACAATTCAGCTGCTGCAGCTTCACCTAGCTCTATGTAGCGGTGAACACTACAAGCTGCAAGCAGTGAACTCCATACAGCCACAGTGGGGGCTACCTTCATGCTACATATTAGGTTATGGGCATCCTGAACACGCCCTGCACGCCCTAAAAGATCAACCATGCATGCGTAATGTTTATCTGTTGCTTGTATTTTATACACATCTGTCATTTGTTTAAAATATCTCCAGCCCTCGTCAATAAGACCTCCGTGATTGCAACCACTCAGAACACCAATAAATGTTGTAGTATCAGGTTTTATATTGTTACTTTTCATTTCCTCGAACAATGAAATGGCTTCTCGACCCAACCCATGGTTTGCATAGGCCGCAATCATGGTACTGTAACAGAACAAGTCTTTTCCGGAAGTCATTGCAAACACTTGTGCAGCCTTTTCAAGGTTTCCGCATTTCGCGTACATATCAATTAAACTGGTGGACACGTGTAAATTGGAGAGAAGAGTGGTTCCTACGTAGTCATTGATTACTGATTCGGCTGCATCTAAAACACCTAACTGTGAGCAAGCTGAAATGACTCCAAGTATAAAGGTTTCATCTGGTTTTATGCATTGTGTTTTGAAGCGTCCTAACAACTCTAAAGCAGTTTGTGGTTCTCCATTTTTCGCATAACCTCCAATCATGGTTGACCAAGAAATTAGATTCCTTTCAGGCATCTGATCGAATAAAAATTTTGCCTCATTGACATTTCCATATTTCATGTACCCATCGATCATCATGGTCCAAGACGCTACATTCTTAATTGGCATCCTGTCAAAGTGGTTTCTAGCTGATTCAAGATTCCCCAATTTACAAAACCCAGAAATGACAAGATTCCAAGATCCAACATCACGAAAAGGCATCGTGTTGAATATATATAAAGCAGCATCAAGGTCGCCATACTCTACATAGCCAGACAACATAACATTCCATGAAGCCAAGTCTTTAGAAGGCATTGCCTCAAAAAGAGCACGTGCCTCAGTCATGTCACCGGTCTTCACATACCCACATATAATGCTAGTCCAAGAAATGACATTTCGATCAGGCATCTTACTGAAGAATTGACGTGCAATATCAATTCTGCCATTGTTGCAATATCCAAATATCATTGAATTCCAGGACACGATATCCTTTACATGCATCTCTTCAAACACGCATCTAGCCAACTCAGGTTTTTCACATCTCATCAGCAGATCAAGCATAGAATTTTGCACAATCACATCAAAATCAAACCCATATTTTATCACAAATCCATAAACCATCTGCCCGTCTTGTAATCTAGCTTCTTTTGCTAAACCCTTGAGCACTGCAATAACTGTAAAATTCAAGGGTGCAACTGAATCTCGGAGCATTCTACGAAAAAGCAAGAACCTTGGGAATACAGTTTGTTTTCAACACTCCCATGGATCATTGATGTCCAAAGAAAGACATTTGGTTGGGAAATTTTATCGAACACCTTGTGAGCATGGTTGCCCGATTCAAAACGAAAGTAAGCCGAATAATCTTATTGAGCACAATGTCAGATGAGGCAAATAAACCGCGAACTACAAGTAAGGCATGCACAGATTTTAGGGATTTAGGGTTTGGCAATTATGAAGAGAATATAGAAGAGAGGAACTCATTTCACTGTCACCCTATGCATGCAAACACCCAAAATTACATTAAGTGATCATTTATAGTTAGGCCGCAGAGAAGCAGATTCTGCAAGAACATGTCCTATTGCGATCAAGATGAGATTTAGAGGAGGTCGATCTAGAGTGGATGAAAAGGGTCATTGAAAAAAAAGGAGGGGTTGCGGCTGAGATTTGCAAGTGTTGTCTGTTTCCGGCGATGTTCGGATGCAACCATCAACTCGGTGGTCCGGTGGACCCTGTGCTCCACTGCTCTCACTTGCATCTCCACAGCCTCAAGTCTGATCAGATTCACAAGTAGATGAGATGATATACCCCGACGAGGATGTAGTGGACTCGCAACTTTCTTGGCAATGTTTATCTAGACTTTGAAGTGAAATACCCAGGTTGAGATAAAGTGATGGACCAGAGGTTCCGCTTTTGTCAATTTTTACCCCGTTCAGAAAAAATAAGTTGTATTGGGTAAACACACGTAGTATAATAGGTTGAAATGAGTAACATCGTAATATTAAATGGTTGAGATGAGTGGCACTTAAACTCAATGCGGGTCAAGATGGGTAACCAAAAAACTATGTAAATGCAATTGATTCAAATATTTAAGAATAATTAATAACATATTTGATGAGAAAATCACTAAAAATTATCCAAATAGACTATTTGTTTACTTATAACACATCTTAAGCCAAACTAAATTGATGTTTTTTTAAGAACAATCCATTTAGACCCGAACTGATTTTGCTTATCCACAAATCTCGCTTTTATGCGTGCGCCCGGAAAGATAGGCCGACTGCTGAGCCCACTCTGGCTCAGCCGCACCACCCAGGGTGCGAGCCACCCGAGAAGCAAGCTATTACAGCGAGCGGGCTAGCACTACAAAAAGCTCCGGTCTTAACGCCCCTACTACTGTTGTGCAGCCTTTAGGAGTTGAAAGAGCGGAACTTATAGAAGAAGGGCGTACCAAAAAGGTCTCCCATTTTACTCGTTCTGACCCGCACTCGTTCTGGCTCGAACCTGTTTTGACCCGTTACCAAACCCGCCTATTTTGCCAGGCATAGTTCCCACTATTTATATTTAAGTGATTCCTTTTTATTTTAATTAAAAAGTTAAAAATAAAACTAAAATATTTATCTCATTCTAAGAATTTAACGACAAAAAAGTTGATGGTCATCTATTATAGGGGCCAAACGTGTTACAATTACGTAAACTATTGAATTTTTCAAACCTAAAAGAATAAAAGTGAAATCTAGTTAAACTTCATGATCATTAGTCTAATTAATTACGGAATGAGATGAAAAGCAAGTTTCAATTAAATTAACCTTCTATTTTAGCCTTTTAGGTATCGGGAATGAACTAACAACCTACTTTATGATAAATGGATAATTTTTCAATATTATTTTGAGCTTTTGTGTAATTGTTAGAAAGCCAAAAAATAAAGAGTACAATTAAATTTGGACCTTCCCATGCTTGTGAGTGAACTCACATCACCACCACTCACACCCCTTCTAAGGCAGCGTGGGCGTGAGCTGATCCAACATAACTCCCCTCTCACCACTCATGGGGGTATAGCTGGTGCTTTCAGAATAAGACCGTCGGTCGAACTGATTTGATTAGAAACAAGTCCAGTTAACCAGTTTAAAACAACTATTCAAGTAAGTTGACGAGTCAGGGTGTTATAACATGAATTAGGCTATCAAACTAGTTAAACTAAGCTAATGGAACAAGATTTCAAAGTTTTTATATTAATATATATTATAAATTTTTATAATAGTTATCACGTCATCCATTTTCAAATTAGGCCCGACCAATCCAATCAAAATATTTTTTACCACTTGCAAATTATTAGAGGTGCACAGATCTTGTCTAGAAACTTCCTATCAATCTCATAATTCATAAATCGATCAATTCTCCAATTACAATAGAAAGGCAGGTAAGCGAACAACAAGCTGCGCCGCCACCCCCTTTTGAATGGCAAATCCGATCCTACTGAAAACAAAGTTAGCGTTCTTCGGTGTCGATGAATTACTGTGCACGACCTGCTGAACTCTTTTCAGAAATGTAGCAGCATCGGGGGCAAGAGACCCAAAAGTATCGAAAGCAAACGGAATGAAGGCATGTTGATTCTCGGCACACGCCATCTCGTGCTTAGCAATTTTTTCCCAATTCTCATAACCCCTATAGTCGGATGTTTGAATAAAGCATCGATCTCATGCATTTTGTAATTTATAAAACTTCCAATAAATAAAACACCAAATGTGAAGTGATGCAAATTGAAGCGTGAGAAAGGTTTAAAAGTAAGTAAATATTTCCAGGCAGGGGTCGGTCTTGAACAAATACATCAAATACCCACAAATACTAATAAACATAATCGTCCTGGTTTTACATCATAAAACTAACCGTTTCTGACTCCATACTTGCAGTACAAACTTGCTATAAATCAAAAACAAAAATCTCCAATTAACATCCCACATTGTTCATGATCATGTTCACGTTCATAACCAACCCACCATCACATTCATGTTCATCCCACTCAAAAAGATGACCCACCTGAAGCCGCCGCTTGTTTTGCCACATAAATCTGCTTTACTCTAGTTGAAGATGGGAAGCTTTTTTCTGCGCCCAAGGAGGGATGGTATCTTCCATGAAACCCTGACCTGCGGTGGGGCCACTGACCCCCCAAGGATTTGTTCTTTGGAGACACCCCTCCACCTCGTTGATATCCATAACCACCTCCACCATGATTATTATTATAATTACTATTATCATTATACTGTTGAAAATGTAAATTCTTACCCTGTTGGTGTTGATTCTTCAACTCCACATTGCTGATTCCAGCACCACCCTCTCCAGTCTTGGTGGTTCCTGAAGATATATGGCTCCCAGCGACAACAGGAGATGTGGTAGACATGGATGAATCTAACAACCCAAGCTCATCTGGGAAATGGGTAATGCTTGAATCAATAACAACCACAGAAGGACTTGATGCCTGAGGTTCATGTAATCTAAATGTTGACTGGTCAACAGGATGTCCTCCGTGGCTGCTGAAATGAGAAGGTCCAGTTATGACTTCTGCATGTTGCGGTAATGGTGGTGACATAGGAACTGCATGATGTGATGATGCTGGCATGTGAGACCACCGAGCTTGAACAGACATATCTGGTGCAGCCTGGTTCACATGTTTAACCAAGTTTTTAAACATCCATCACTAAATATAAAAGAATTAGAGCATAATGATATTTATATAGCACGAGGTTTGACCTGGAACGGAGGTACATCAAACATGGTCATGGGCAACAGTGGTGAACCCGGGGCAAGATGCTGCTGGATTGGTGGTTGCATATTATTGTTGAGTGAGTTGTGGGGTCTCATGTCTTCTTCACTTCTACTAGAAGATGTTGGATCATGCTTCCAATCGGGTTGTTTACCAGATGGAATGTATGTGGTACCCATAAAGCTCAAGCCCACCTGCCCAAACTGCCCCACTGGAGAATAATGGTTATAAACCACCATATGTGGTGCCGCTTGGACACCAGGCATTCCACCAGGAGCACCAATAAAAGGAGCTGAGAATCCAGCAGGGGTACCATAAAACGTGTCAATACCAGAATGGTTCTGCCAGGCACCAATATGCCTTGAATCTGCCACCCCAGTGGGCTTTTTGGATTGAGACTGGGTTCCACCAGATTCATCATGTCTGCCAAACGCAAAGACTGGACTGCTCATCATTGGATGGTTCATATCATAAAGGGGGAAATGAGAAGGTGTTGCACCAGGGAAATGAGAGATCATTTGGGTTGATGAGCCCTGAGGACTCGGTTGTGGTGGCCATAAAGACATTGGTGGCATTTCAACAGATAGATCAGCAGGCAATGATACACTAAGTGCTTCCTCAGGCTTTGATTGACTTCCAGATTGCTGATCCACAGCCAAACCTGCAAAGCATTTGAATAATGAACAAATTTGAATAAATACAATAATACATAACAATATTAAAATGCTTGAGAAATTGATTTACCTCCTTGGATAACCTCAACTGCACCTCCAAAATTTTTTGTGCCAACAATCTCATCCGTATCAATGGCAGCCACAGCAACCGCTTCTACTTCAGTCTCACAATCATCTGTGGAATGCTTGTAGTTATGTTCTACTTTTGAAATATTTTGAGTACTTTGAGTCACGTCAGAATGAAAGGATCCAGGGGCCCCAACTGAATGCGAAACAACACGGCTAGTTGGAGGAAGCATTGTTGGAGAAGTAACTGCCCCTGTTCATGGAGGCATATGATGGGCATCACTATAATTTGAACATGTGAATTCAACATAGTGTTTTAACTTTCAAGAAGCATAAGCTTACCAAACTGAATTTTCTCACCAGCAAGCAGAGAGTTGATTGGGCTTGAAGAAGATGGAACAGACTTTCCCTTTAATGAAGATGGCAAAATCGGCTCATTATCCAAAGTAGTTTGATCACCAATAGATGTTTCATCAGCCGTAGTAACCCTTGAAGGCTTCATAGCCTCATCGAGTTGTATCTGAGTTAAAGGAATAAACTGTACTAACATAAAAAATAGTTCAACATTTTACAGTAATCCATGCTTGGAAAAAACAAATAGAAAGTAAAGGTTTCACCTGTTGATCCAATCGAGCAGGACCCCACTCGCCAGGTGTTTGAACATCATCAGCCACCTTATTTTCAGTTTCAAACATATAATTTGAACCATGGTCTTCTGCAGCACCAGAAAATGCAGATCCTATTTGGAGGGGCCTGTAGAAGAATGTAATACAGTTATATATAAAAACTTCATACAACTTTCAATGCTGCTATTTTCAAGTTCTTATTATAGAAATTATACTTGCTAGCATGCAATCTTATTCCAATCTGAACATCTGTGTCCACAGAAGCAGTGCCAATTGGCGCAATCGATTGAGAAGCCATTGTTGAAAATTCTACAGTTTGTTCTTTTTTCACCAAGCCACCATCAGACCGGATGTAGCTTGATGTTTCACCAACCAATGCTGCAGAAGTTTTGTTCATATGGCCACTTGAGATTACATGAGCTTTTCGTGGCTGCTTGAAGATTTGAAAAGAAATGTTAAAAAATATTCTAAACAACCATTTAATGAAAAGACAAATTTTGCATTGGATAAACTGTAGCAGACTAAGACCTTAGTAGCTCGTGATTTTGCTTTAATTTCTTTTTCTCTCTGTTCTCGTCTATCATTCAGCATTTGTCGTTTTGACCTCACTTCTATAAAGTCATCTTCATCACTTAGGCATTCAATGCCTGGTTGCTTAAACACGCGTACCACACCACTTTGCAAGGGCGCATCAACATCTTCTTCTGGAATATTCCTATTTAAGTTGCTTTCAACAGAAGAAGAAGCTGTCTGAGTTTTTGTTCTTGCAGTTTCTTTACCAGGTCTGCTTTCAGATATTATTCCAGCTTCAGGTACAACACGCTTTAATGACGCAGTGGGACCCGTTTGACGCCTATACCCACTTCTTGTAGAAGTCCCCATAGTTTTATTGTTTAACTTGTCATCTAACCCTATATAATTTTCCCGAACTCGAAACTCAACTCGTTGGATCGAGCGACGATGTTTCCTCTGAAATTCATTAGAACCCATAGTCTCATATGCTTGAAATGGTCTTGGTCCTGAATTTCTTGCTGGGTGCACAGATCTCTTCGCTCTATTTGATGGGCCAGGAGCCTTTGACAGTGGCACATTTTTTTCAGCAGAAGGACCTCGAGATGTAGCAGATACAAATTGCAACTGAGAATCATCATTACTTGTACCAAGACCCTGTTCTTCAGTGTGTATAACTGGCTTATTTGCAGTTATGTTATCAGCAGAATGGAAAAAATTACCATGGTTACTTATTAGATTAGCCGAACCAGTGTCTTTTTTCATGTTGATAGCAGAAATTTCTTGAGATAACTGATTAGGAAGAAAACCTTCTGAATTCTGATCCAAATTAAAATGGGAATGGGTAGGGTGAAAGTTTGGCTGAACAAGAGATATAGATCGTTGAGTCATGGGAAGAATTCCTTTGGAAACAGGAGATGAATATATCAGTTGACCAAACTGAAAAAGAGGTGGTGGTTGTGAAGGATGTAAATGGCCCAATGACGTCCCAACAGGTGGATGAATATGAAGTGGCATCTGAATAGACCCAATTTGTATGGCAGGAACTGGTGATTGTATAAGAGTTGGTCTAGAAAATAAGCCAAACTGGAGTTCAACAGGTGTGGTAAACTGGCCCGCAGAAGGAACATATGTCATCTCAGCCGAAGATGAGACTTGATCACCCAAGCGGCTGGAAGAAGTTGACGTGTAAGCATTTTGCATTTGTTCATGCTCATGGATTCTGGCATCAACTGCTGTCTGTTTTTCAACAACACCAACAGAAACTTCTAGAATATCAACCTTACTTCCATCAGTTTTTGAATCTTTCTCAAATTCATCACCTGGAATTCCGACTTCAACGCCTTCATCAAATCCCAAAATAAGGTTTTCCATTACATCAGTGGTGCTTTTCTCTTCTATTTGCAAATGTTCAAACTCTTGTGTCAGATCAATGTTGTCATCAGGTCCTTCAAGCACTTCATCTTCTTCACCATAGCCATCATCTTCATCATACTCTTCTTGTTCCTGCATATCATCATGATTCTCAAGATTCCATTCTTCATCTTCATCTTCATCTTCATCTTTTGAAACAGACTCTGCTGCTGGAATTGCTGTCACTTCTCCAGACTCATCATTCACTTCCATCCCTTCACCACCAATATGTGTAACTGAACAACCACCGGAGTCAACATCCAGCTCATCATGAGATAGATGGGTTGGTGAGCTAGGTGGACTTGAAACCGAGAGAGATGACTGTGAATCACACCTTAATGTGACATTTTTCTGTGGGATAATTTCTTGTTGAATATCAACAAGTTCCGATTGTTGAAGGTTATCTTGAGGACCATCATAATTCCCTGTTCTTGCAGTTGATTCTAGGGAACTAGATGGAGCAGAGAGTTCATTCTCCGCTCTCATCGAAGATCTCGGAACAGATGATAATGATGGAGGGGGGAGAACACGTGGCTGTTTGATGGAATACCGTGATCTCCCGTATGAATAAAGTTTATCTGACTCAAACCGGTCTGAATAAGAACGAGTATTATTATGAGAATGGTCCTGCCCCCAACCAACTTCACCGTATTTCTCACCAACACTGTCATAAAATTCGGTCTCTATTTCCCTGTTTCTTCCATAAACTTCTCCATCCCCAAAAGAATTCCACTTATTGCCTCGATCTCCTTGATTAGAAAATCCATCAGTATCAGAAGACCTTGACATGTAACCACCTCCAAAAAGTTCTTTCCTAGGAAGGGCTTTTCTGCCAGTGGGAGTATCTCTCCTAGGACTATGATGACCATTATCTAGGTCATTAAGTAAGAAAGATGAATTGCTTCCAACTTCAAATGTTTCTCTTATCCATGGATTAACAGGTTTTCCTCTTTCCATGGATGGAACTTCACTAGATAATTGAGGCTGATCAAAGGGTCTGTCCATTGCAGATGAATCTGAACTTGCTGAAATTGTGATTCTCTCCACCATTCTCTGACCAACTTCCCAGCTATCCAGAACCGAATCCATTGAGATGTCACTGTCTTTTACACCAACAGGATCGGCACCCGTTTTTCCAACTTCAGCATTCCGTTTTGCCATTCTAGCTTCCAAATCTAGAAGCTTCTGTTTGGCAGCTTGCTTTCTCCTCTCGTCTTCTAGAACAATCCTCCTTTTTTCTTCTTCTCTAGCAATTTTCTGCTGTTCAGCTTTCTGAACGGCATCTAATCTTTCTTGCTCTGCTCTCCAAGCAGCTTCTCTTGCTTCTTCTTCAATTCTTCTTTGCTTTTCTTCTTCTTCCAAAATTTCCCTTCGTCTCTCCTTATCTTCTCTTCTTGCTTGCTCCAAAGCTCTTTCTTGTTCGTCAACAATCCGCTGTCTTTCCATCTCTTGCATCTTCTGGACTCTTTCAAGCTCAGCCTCAAAAGATTCCCTAACAGGGTCATGGAAATCTGTATGTTCAATCACACCCTTCTTTCTTTTTAACACCCCAACAAAGTTTCCAGTAAATGGATCTCTTTCGTCATAAACACCAGAACTCAAGTCTTTCTGATAAGAATCATCTAGATAGGTTCGTTCACTTTTTGAAAATGCAGCCTTGCCACCCAAGAAAAAACCTGATTTTGACCCAGTAGTAGATTTCTGGTAAACTTCAGTTCTGTTCCCAGGAGATTCAATATGATGGTGATTCCACTGTCTCCCTTGACCTGTACCCCTTCTTACATATGCAGAGTCCTGGTTTTCTGTAACAACAACATGGTGAGTGCTAAGATGGCTTGGCACAGTGATATTGTTTCCTTCATTTATTGCATGAGACCCAGCAGATCTATCTTTGTAAATAGATGAATTTCTCCAAGAGTTGATCTCTCTGTACGGCTCGGCCTTAAGGACCTCAGAGGTGGAACCCCTACCATGCCTTTCAGATAAATTATTAGGTGGTTTGTGAGGCAATATGGGCACGTCAAAATCTCTATCCCAATAAGTTTCAGTTTTTGGCAATTCTTGATCACTACCACCCCTACCTACAAACCTGCGGCTTGTATCTCGCTCGTCATCAGCCCAATCAGACCTTGGATTCAACCAAACAAGTGACAGGGGGTCCTCTTGCTTCTGAGCATGATCCATGTGTGCAGGGTTAGGTCTTGGATTTTCATTCACCCTGTTTGGCATGTGATGGGATGGTTGGATGTGACCTGTTGAGTTGAAATGAGAAGTGTGACTTATATCATTGGATGACTCCTCACTGACCAATTGCTTCACCTTTTGTGAAGATCCAGATCCTTCCTTGTGTTTTTGTGCAGTAGGCACTTTTGAAGAAGGTAAGACAGCCCTTAATGAAGGAAAATCTTCTCCCATCAACACCATGGCTTTTTCTACATTTGAATGATGAGCCGAAACCGCATTTCCATGCCTAGCTGAAGGGGGCATATAAGCACCATTTACCTTGGTACCCTCTGAAACCTGAGTATTTTCCTTCTCTTTCAAAGCAATATTTCCAGGCTTAGTCCATCCCATGCCCGATGAAGTAGGTCTTGAACCACTCCCAGAACCAGCACCACCAGACACACCTCCCCCTGCACCCGATGAATCAATTTTCTCGTATTCTTTTCTAAGTGAAGGCAAGTTCAAGGGGGGTGGAACAGATAATTTCGGCATAGCCTTCTGCAAAGGACGGTTTCTAGATAGAACAACCATTCCCCCTCCTGGTCCACCAGTTCGGGCACGGTTTGCCCCAACACCCGGTCCATAAGAGCCACTATGAGACTGATAATTAAGATGAGAAGCCTGCCCATACAATTTATTCAAATTTACAGACACAAACTTGGATCCAGAACCGCCATGGTTGTTGGCCATAATCCTGCAAACTTTGTTCTCAAACCCAAACAACGCATTAAAACCCTAGCCCTATGTTTTTCTGTGCTCCACAAGTATACGTATACAGACGCCCTGTTCAGCAGATCTCTCAGTGAAAACGAGTACAAAATTAAAACCTTGGAGCTCCCTCTGAGCCTACCTGAGAACAAATAAAATCACAAGAAAACCACAATGATCGAGACGAAATTGACAAATACATCTAAGAAACACAAACGATATACAGATCAATCAGTGTTGCATCTAAGATTAGGGCTTCAAATGTAAAGAAAATTGATTAGATAGCACGATCAGATGTAATCACCTACCTCCAATGATGTAATACGGCGGACGGCGACGGCGACGGCGACGGCGATGATAGATACAAAGAAGCCCAACGAACGCTAGTCAGGGCGACGCTGAAAGTTTCTTTTTTGATGTACGATTTCGGGAGGAGGTATCAAAGTGGGCAGTATCAAGTGTACGATCAGACGGAAACCTATTTTCGTTCGATAGAATAATTTACAACCTGCAACTTACACTTTTAACCTTGTAAATGGAGTCCTTGATATTTAATCCCAACCCCGATCATTAATCTTCATATTTTAAGAAAATTATCCTTCCATTATATTTTTTAAAGACAATTAACTCATCTGATTATATCATATCTTTTTTTTTTGGAACGGCAGCATATATTAAAAAACACTAGTAAGATACTAGCCAAATAAAAGGTACAAAAAAAGATTAATGGAAGAAATTAATATTACACCACTCTTCCCACCGAAGTACTTTAAGCTTCCCTCTGCTTTTCACCCACATAAACGCGTTTATCATGATTTCATCAACCACCTTTTCGTATCCCTTGCGAGCATTATTGAAGCATGAGTTATTCATTTCCTTCCAAATGAACCACAGTGTAGCGAAGATGATAACATGGCAGCACTTCTTGTAACCATTAGAACCTGGAGTGTTGTACATGAAATCCCACAGCTCCTGAATGCAAGTCGGCCTGGATCTTGACAACTTACACCACATCCAGATTTTGTTCCATACTTGCACCGCATGAGCACAATGTAGTAGCAGGTGGTTTGCACTTTCTTCCGCTACCCCACACATCACGCAGGTATTGTTTTGTATGATGATGTTTCTTCGACAGAGTGATCCTCTAGTGGCGATTTTTTCCATTCTTGCTCTCCAAACAAAGAAGTTGACTTTTATTGGGATCCATTTATTAGGAATAAAAACCTTTTGAGATATAACCGATCCAGCTTCTTCTAAAAAGCCTCTTAAGTTCTGTACTATGAAGATTCTCGTGTTATCACTCAGCCAAATCCATCTATCTTTACAGTTGGTAGGCACATGATATTGCAGAACGGACAGACAGTTCATCAGATTCGCCACCTCCACATGTGTCTCCGGATGTTTCAACCATTCCCATTTCATCAGCCATCTATCATGACACCATTGAAATATGTCTACAATTGCCACGCCTTTCTTAGATTCTAATGCAAAAAGATTAGGAAAAACTTCAGATAATGGGCCACACTTGTCCAGTTATCATTCCAAAAAGAAGTCTCTGCACCATTGCCTACTTCACATTTTAGTAAGGCAAAGAAGTTCACATTAAGTTTTAGAGCATCCATGGCCGCTTTGTGTATACTTCCCCATACTCCGCTGATTGATTTTTTCCATGGAAAAGCTTCAACCCTTCTTTGATTGTGGAACACTTTGATCAACTTTACCCAAATTGATCATATCATATCTAATAAGAGAAAACTCACTATAAGTGAGAGAAAACCTTGTATCCATGGAACCCCTATTTCAAGATTTTGTTCATCCTAGGATTTGAACCCATAATCTCTCAAATATTGAAGTCACAGGGTACCTCTCCTCGACCACTTGAGTTGAGGATTTGAACCCATAATCTCTCAACTAGAAATGACCACGTTTTTTTCACTGTACGTATAATAGTTTACTGTTTAAATTAATATATATCCACACACACACACACACTATTTTCAATATAATATATATAGTATATTATATAATAATATTTAAATAAAAAACAAAAAAAATTGATATTCCTTTTGGTTGCCTTTTAATCATATAGTATAATTATTATGAGTAAACATGTATATACACATCTTATCTTACTATTCTAATAAACAAAAATCTTCAATTGACACATGTCACATGTCACATTCTAAGACCATAATGCCACTGGTCATTTTTTTATGAACCCATTTAATTAATTCTTATTAAATAAATGATATTATCTCTCCTATTAAAATAAATTATATTATTTATCTTATTAATTAATTATAATATTAATAACTAATAATATTATTCATCTTTTAACAAATTTGAAAATAGTTTTTGATATATTCAAAATTAAATGATTTTATTATAAAACATATTTTAAAAATTTATAAAATATAATTATCCTAAATATCAATTTTTTTAGAAAATAAGAAATATTTCAATTTGACGGCAATTTCAAATTAGGTTCTTTAACTTTAATAATTACAAAAATATTACTTTATTATTTTAAGTTGAAATAGTTAGTTTTTGACAAAAAAAACTAACTAATTAAATTTTTAAATTTAGTTAGGTCAGTGATCTTATTTATTATGAATCAAGAAGGCTAAATGATATCGCTCTTTTATAAAAAAATTAAATTATTGTTATATGATTTAAGGTAATTATTAATACACAACTTAATCAGTTTATATAAAAATATCGTTGATATAATTTTTAAATTTTCATTATTTACTATTTAATATTTAATCAATGTTTTTCACACGGGGTAATAGCCTAGTGTGTATATATATATATGCAATAATATCAAATGAACATGAATAGACTAATTTGGCATTAAGTATGTGCATAAAATATATATACACACACAACAAATATTATTCAATAAACTAGCTATATTTTTATACAACAAAACATTTTAATAAAGTTCCTATAAGATTTACTATACATGGGTGCATAATAATATCTAATTAAAAAGTTTAAATAAATAAACTAGAAAATTTGTATTCTAGGAATTATTGGAAGTTTGCAAACTTTTATAAAAAAATTAACACATAATAATGATAAAAGCTTTTAAGATTTAATAGAATTAATCATTATAATAATAATAAATAATAATAATAATAACAACAACAACTTATAAACTTAGAAACTTAAATTAAAAGTTTTATAAAGCTATAATAAATAATAATAATAATAATAATAATAATAATAATATAACAAAGTGATTAAAAAAACTTCGAAAATGGTTTATACATTAAGTCAACAAAATAAATAAACTAGAGGGATTAAACTTGACATTTTGGAAAGCTGCTATTTACAGAAAGAAGAGAAGGACCAAAATTGCCCATCTCAAATTCTTTCTTCTTTGCCCAGCAACAAGCAACCCGATCCAATCCCCTTTTCGTGACACAGTTGACCCGGATCGCCCTTCACAGCTCACCAAACTCGATTACAGCTAAGGTGTGAGCAAATTAGGAATTTATTCGAGCGTACGATCTGTTTCAACCATCAATTAAAAGATTTAATCCATTAAACGCGTGATTGAACTTCTAAAAATACAAGTAAGAACCGGAAATCAAATTCAAGACAAACGACTATAAAAATCCAATCAAACCAACACTTATCGTTCCCTGGCTCAAGCCGAAGTTGTCTGGGTACAAAACACAAGCATTCAAACACCTCTGATCGTGATATAGGTCCAAGGTTGCCGCTCGCTATCATCTATTCGAACTCATCCAATCGGATAGCTAACCAGGTAATTACCAATACCACTCTATTAGCCTTTCCTTATAAATCAAAAGCCCCATCTTGTCAAGAACTCACAATCTCTGAATCGGACGAATTTGAACCAAATAGGAATTAGAGTTCATTGGGTTTATAAGTGAAATGGAGGAAGATTATTAGATAGATGTCTTATAAATTGGATTCTAAATCATTTCGTTCCCAGGGTTCCTACTCGAACGGTAGGAGCTTGTGATTTGTTCTTGGTGGTCACGGGTATGACCCGGTAGGCGCACAAGGATCTTTTTTTTTTTTTTTTTTTGCATTTTTGCATTTTTGGCCTTTTCATCCCATTTTCAACCTTTTTATTTTTATTTAAAAATTCTAAAAATCATAAATTAAATTTTCTTAATATACTGTGAATATTAAACTAAATTCAAAAAACTATTAAACTTATTTTTATATTTTAAATTGTTTATATTCATAAAAGAAATTATAAAATAATAATAAATAAATAAATATAATACTTTGAATATATAAAATGTACTTTGCAATCAAAGAAAAATCATAAGAATTTCTTTTATTGTTTTTAAATATTTAATTCTTATGACAAGAAGTTAAATCAAATCATTTACTAAATTCATAATTATTTAAAATAAATCCTTTTAGACAATTTCTCAAAACATATTATTTAATCATAAAACTTGTGATCACAAAACAAATGGTTGGAATTATATTATTCAAATTATATAAAAAGAATCATTTATATAAATAAATAAATATTCAATATTTATTTAAGTAAATAAATATTCAAATGGTCCATTCAAAGTTAGACACATCATATTAGGACTTCCATTAAGTACGCCATATATTTTAAACCATAAGACTAGGACTCTAAGTGAAACACTAAGAACTATTATACTTTTGAACTCTAGTGTGAAGCACCATATTTCACTTCAATTCTCTATCAAGCATTGTTGGATTAGCTAAGATAACATGTGAGTTTCACTTATACTCCCTCTTTTACTTTTGTATTTAGGGATGTTACATATGTTCTACTAAACCTTGTTATTCTATAGTCAAAAATTAAAATTAGATGCAAACTATTAGTCTAAGTTGTTTTGGCTTATGTGCTTAGTATGCATACTTGTTTATATTCAAGGTATTATCATGTTATTATATGTGTAACCAATGTTATTAGTAGCCCTTGCAATATATACTATATATATTGCAAATGTGAAAGAGCCTAAAATCTATGTGACTAGTAGTCTTTGCACGGTAACTTTGGTTATTGAAAAATGCAAAGGTGAAAGAGCCTAAATTCAATTGTTGTAACTAGTAGCCTTTGTTTAATGACTTGTGTAGTAAAGGTGAAAGAGCCAAAGAATAATGTTAAACTTGTAGTATACTTGCTTTAGGTCTTATTGATTTAGACTTTGTTTGCATTTAAGTTTTAAACATATTATTATATATATATATATTAAACTGTATGGGTAACTCACCAACTATTCATATAGTTGACCCAAATTTATTTTACATATGTAAAAGGTTAATATGAAGACTATGACAAAGACATAGGATAAACATAATGAACTTAGTTAATTTTAAATAATGTTAGACATTCAGTTGTAATGTATTTCATTGTATTTATTTAAAGGTATGTAATGATGCCTTGTAGGTGTTTAAATGTTAATAATGAATGCCTTAAATATTCAAACTTATTAACAGTACCATGAGCTAATGGACAGTCGAGCTCGCACCCCGACATATTCCGTCGTCAGTCGGGATGTGACATATAGGAACTTTGATGCAGCTTGTTTCACTTTTGTTGGCACAAAAGTATTACAAACTAATCTCAAAACCCCGTTACTTAGAAAAATGAGTCACCGGTCCAGGAAACAAATAAGGTGAGGGTTTAAGACCATTACTAATCATTGATGGTTCTAGAACCTTTAAGCCATGAGAAGAGGCTGGGGAAAGCTTGAACCTGACTTTCAAATCATCTTGGTTGTATGTTTGCTTTTGCTACAATTTATTAAATATAACATGTTGGGTAGTTACAATCTTTTTAAAGCGTTATTGACAAGTGGAATATATAGATATTAAAACAATTCAATTTGAATTGTGATTTATGTAATTTTAAATACGTAATGTTGTTAGCTACATTTTATATAAATGAAAAGTGTATGTCCTTAGGTGATATATGTTTGTGAGATGGCATGTTTAAATTCATGTTCTTGTCGTGTATGTGCTAATTTTTGTTGAAATGTTTAATTATTTTGTTGTTTCAAATTCAAAATATCATATCTTGAGCCAAAAGACTATTTTTTTATGGTTGATGTACTTACAATTACACATCGTTTGCATCATGTTGTTGTTTGTTGTTATAATACTTGTAGTATATTATATCCTTGATTAAGTTGCTATGAATTTTCAAATTTAAAAGCCTCTTGATGATCAAATGACCGAAAGATATATACACATTGAAGAAAAATGCAACCCTCATATTATAAGCACCCTCGTGTCCTTCCACACTTGAAAACAATACTGCCATCAGTCAGACATGACACATGGGCGCTTGTGTATGATAAAAGATTATTTGCATAAGTTAGTTGAACAATTTGTGTTGCACCCACGAGGTCGTGCCAATCATAGATTGTGTCAAGCACCTCAAATAGCCTATAAGTTAGAATTCTCAAGCTCATTTGAATATAAAATTCCTCCCAACATCATTTTCACTTGTTATGACTTTTATCAGTAGTATGTATTAATTTAGTAGTTCTCTTGTCTTTGTTTGTTTTTTTAATATACGAGAACAATTCAACTTAATCATTTCTTGTAGTTTTTATTATATTTACTTTGTGAATGACCTTTGTTTATTCTTTAGCTATATTAGATTGGTTTCATTGTTTCACTTATGAAAAATCAACCTTCTTTGATATTTTGATTTCATATACAAGTTTAATTTTAGTATTTATGTGTCACTTTAAGTGATGATTTATCTTCGTTCTGACTGAGCTTTGAAACTCCTTGCATCAAATCTCACTTAATGTTTGTTGATTCAGGTATTCATGTATATTGTATGTGTTTATACATTGAAGCATGCTAACTAGTAGAAATGAGTGTTAAAAGTCTTTAATTGTGTAACTCACAAATAGGTTTTATACTCGTGGTGCAAGACACGCCCCGTTAGCGGTGCGCACATATAATGTATGTATGTGTCGACAGCTCTTGAAGGGCAAAAGTAAAATTGCACTAATTTTAACGTTATTTTACTTATTCAGTGAAAATAACGTTAAAATCGTTTCGGACGGTTGATCAAGCATCATGAGCCGAGGGTCTCACTGGAAGCAGCCTCTCTACCCCTACGGGGTAGGGGTAAGGCTGTCTACATCTCACCCTCCTCAGACCCTGCCTTAGCATGCTAATGGCGGGATATACTGAGTACGTTGATTGATTGATTGAACTCTTGGTGCAAGACTTGTTTTTTTTCTTCACTACCATTACTATTGATAAGATAATAGCGAATTTTGATATCTTAATTTTGGCGTTAAGGTGGTTATCATGTTCATGTAACCGTGGACAAATCATGATAATGTTCCTATATTGTTTTGGGGTCTAGCAACTCTTACTATATTATACTTGATTGTCATAGAACAAATTTAGGTTGTTGTCATGCCCGTGTAATGACGGATTATATGCGTTAACTTATCGAAGATTCGTATGATTTGGTAGCGTTAGCTGGATCCATCTCTAATATATACCCATCGTGGTTGATTTTCTATTTTGAAATTACTATTATTTATTTTTATGTGAAAAACCATTTTCGATAACTAGAGTTAAATTGATAAAGAACAATATCTATTATTGAAAAACATAACTTATCATTTTTATTACAAATTTAAAGTGTATATATGTATCAAAATTATTATTTTACTTTAATAAAACTCATCAACGGACCCGTCTTTATCATTGTTATGTTATATAAAAGCTACAACTCAATTTTAGGAAAGAAAGGTTATTGGTTATGTTGTAAACGAAATAAAGAAAAAAGAAAATTAATAGAAAATAGATATAAAGATAATAATGAAGAATGCTATATTGTTATGTGATACTTTTGAAAAAGATAAATCTAAAACATAATAACTTTTTTGTCAAATTACCAAGATAAAGATGAATTTCAAAGGTTGATTTTTTTAAAATTACATCGTAAATCTCGTTGAAATTTAAAGGTCACCGAAATCTAACTATTTTTACTGATTTTCGGTTGCATAGGCCATATTTGGTCCACATAGGCCCAATTTTGACCGACAAATCGATCCCTGACGCGTATATCCTATTAGTCAACTACTTAAGCATATTTTTACAAGACTGTATATTATACTTTAAGTATAATAAGAAAGATAAAAGGTTGACTGCTTAAGCATGTTTTTACAAGACTATGTATATTATACTTTAACTTTAAGTATAATAAGAAAGATAAAAGGTCAACTGCTTAAGCAAAATTTTACAAGACTATGTATATTATACTTTAACTTTAAGTATAATAAGAAAGATAAAAGGTTAAGTTTCTGAAATGCTAAGGGGCTGTTTGTTAGCATCTGAATGGGTCTGAATCTGAACCATTCAGATTCAGACCGTTTGTTTGATGCAAAAAAAAACACATCTGAATGGGTTCTGAGGTCTGAATGGGGGTCTGAATGAAAAATAATGGAGCTGAATCGAAAAATACATTTGCCGACCTTCCTTCTCGATCGTGCTCAGCCCTTCTCGGCCGCCCTCCGCCGCCTACCGCCGCACCCATCTCAGCCACCCTCCTCCGCTCCCATCTCAGGCGCCCTCCGACGCACCAATCTCAGCCGAATCGAACGATTTAAAGGTCCTCCGCCGCACCAATCCTAGCCGAATCGAACGATTTAAAGGTCGATTGGGGCGATTTGACGGTCGATTGGGACGATTTGAGGGTCGATTGGGACGATTTGATGGTCGATTGGAAGGCTCGATCGTTTGGGAGACCTCGAAGGAGGTGGCAACGGTGTAACCTCGACTGTGGTTCAATACATACCTCGATTGTCGAACACGATGAAGGGGCAATGCACCTCGACGGTGGTGGCGACAGGTGGAGACAGGCGGCGACCTCGAGGGCGGAGATAGGTGGCGACCTCGACGGCGGAAAATGGCTTCGATGGTGGGTTCGACGGGTGGGGCTGGGTATTAGGGTTTTGAATGAAAAAAAAAGTTTTTTTTTTATTTTTGTTCAGATTCAGACGTGTAACCAAACACTAATGGTTCAGACCCTCTTAACCATTCAGACCCTCTTAACCATTCAGACATCTTAACCATTCAGCACTTAATGGTTCAGACACAACCAAACGGCCCCTAACATTTTTTTTAAAGCTGGGGTAAAATCTGTGAAGCATACAAGAGATTGCATCAAGCCTTCGACTTTCTAGATCATAGTTGGACTTGACAAAACTAAAAACTTACAAATAAAATTATTATTATATTATATAATAATATGGAGAGAGAGAGAAAAGGTAATAGTAATCACAAATACTAAAAACATTTGTCTCAATGATATCAAGGTGTGTTAAAGGTGTCATCCCTAAAATAGGTTGAGGGTTCTCGTCCCATAGTGAACAAAAGGTGGAAAAAAATTTGATGTTCAAAAAAAGTAATCACAAATACCAAAGGGCTTATAGCCTAATGGTACCCCTTTGACTTCCCGAATGGGAAGTATTGGGTTTGAGTCTCGACTGGAGCAAAAAAATGCTTTAGGTTGAGCTAGGGGGTTTTCCTAGCATGGGTTTCCTCCTAAAAGGTGGTGTCATGTACCCATTTAAACAATTGTACTTAACGTTAGCTTTTCAAAAAAAAATAGTAATCACAAATACTAATGCACGGTAAAACTTTTTTACATGTAGAGTCATGATTAATTATAATAAAAAATAACCAATAACATTCACGTTAAATAATAACACGTATCTATTATATTTTTGTTAGAGTACACCAAATAAAATAATAAAATGTTTTTCTATTTAATTTGAATAGAATATTGGTATATATGTTTTTATTTACATAATAAAATGTCATGTGATTATATATCGTTTCATAATTGCGTGTTTTTATCAATGTCTATGTTAGTATACTAGTTTAATATCTCGTGTGTTACACGTATTGTATAAAAAATATTATATATTAATTAATAAAAATTTAGAATTTAAAAAACGATTTTTGAGATAAAATATGATTAAGTTTAAGTTATTTTTTTAACATTTCATTTTTTAAATTGTATTAAAAACTATTTTTTATATACAAGTCTTATTGTTTAAACCTTTGGGTATTGTTTTTTTATAAAAATTATTTTTATATAATTTTTATTTCAAAATCTATTTTTAATATAAATATTTGATTTATAATTTATCAAACAATTATTATTAATATAAAAATGTATAATTAAAATCATTAGTTATTGTATTTAATTTAATTATTTAATATGAAATAGATTATATAAGTGGTTTAATGAATTTGACAAGTGTCATTAAGTGGTTTAAGAATTTAACAAGTGTCATTTGAGTTACTTGTTTATTATAGATAAAAATAAAAATTGTATTGCTTCTCGAATCGTGCATGCACGCTTTCTTGTATATCTATATAGGGGTGTTTAAAATTGAATATTTGGTGGTTATGACATTCGAAAATTTCTGATAATGAATTTCAATATTTGATTCCGTATATGAAATTTCATATATTCAAACAAATATCCCAATTTAGAAATGCTATTAATAATTTTAGAAAAAAGCTTCAATTTTAAAAAATATTTCATATGTCCAAAAATGTCACACCCCGAGCCGGCGGGGTTGGATCGGAGTCCCCGTCGGGCGGAAGGTTCCCGGGGCGTGATATCGCGGGTGATAATCGTGATGATCAGATTGTTTACATAGCATCAATGTTTAAGAATAACTAAAGCACAATCAAATGATAATTAGGATTACAAAGTTAAATTACATTATCAAAGTTCTGCAATTTAACTAGGTAAACCTATCAAAAGAATATCATGTTTATATCTTGTAACTGTACAAGATATCAAAAGTGTATAGCTTCCATAGCAAAACATGTGCTTCCCCAAAGTCTACTAGGTCTGCTAACTGGCATCCTAGTATGCAATCCAAAAGCTTAAGCCTATTCCTGTGCGTTACCTGAGAAAGCATGTAAGAAAACAAAGTCAACACAACGGTTGGTGAGTTCATGGAGTTTATAAGTTTAAAAGAAAATAGCTTTAGCAAACCTCCTTCGGTAAAACCTTAACCTCATTAACAACACCTGTATCATCCAACTCGGTATGCTTATGTATAGGGCATACCCCTGAGTCGAGCCTACAACCCGCCCAGACGCCGTCCCACCACATACTAAGTCACATAGGACATTGTTATTAATGATAATTAAGCATTTTACCTATCATTCGATTCATTCCTCATCACAGCTTTAGGTTATTGTCTCAAAGTTTACAAGTCTGTAGCATTCGTATGTAATAGCTTCAATATTCGTTTAAAAGCATCATGTTTAAAGTTTATGATATTGACCCAAAAGCATTCATGTTTCCCCTAGGTAACAACCTTAATTTCATTAACACCACCTGTATCATCCAACTCGGTATGCTTATGTATAGGGCATACCCCTGAGTCGAGCCTACAACCCGCCCAGACGCCGTCCCACCACATACTAAATCGCATAGGACATTGCTGTTAATGATAACTAAGCGTCTTACCTACCCTCCTTATCGTTTATAGCTTTAGCTTTATGTTTAAGTTTATAGCATGAGTGAACATTGAGGAATCACTGTATGGCAAGCACTGAGAGACCATAAGTTTACCCCTCAAGTCCCGACCATAAAGGTCACCCTATGGCAAGCACTGAGAGACCATAATAGGTGCCTTCTAGTCCTGACTGTGAAGAACACATGAAGGCAAGCACTGAGAGACCAACTATTGTTCTTCAAGTCCCGACTAGGAAGAACACATGAAGGCAAGCACTGAGAGACCAACTATTGTTCTTCCATAGTCAATAGTTTATAGCATCCAATGTTTAACAACCGGAGAGGCAAGCACTGAGAGGCCAAACCGTTGTTTTAGCTTATCAAGTTTATAGCTTTTAAGTTTAGCAACCGGAGAGGCAAGCACTGAGAGGCCAAACCGTTGCTTTTGCATAACAAGTTTATAGCTTTTAAGTTTAGCAACCGGAGAGGCAAGCACTGAGAGGCCAAACCGTTGCTTTTGCATAACAAGTTTATAGCTTTTAAGTTTAGCAACCGGAGAGGCAAGCACTGAGAGGCCAAACCGTTGCTCTTGCATAACAAGTTTATAGCTTACAAAAGGTTTAAAGCATCCGTAGTTTTAAGCATATAGTTTATAGCATAAATGTTAAGCATCTAGTTTAAGTATATAGTTTATAGCATAAGCTTCAAGCGTATGGTTTAAGAATATAGTTTACAGCGTAAGCATCAAGAGTAGCGTTTAAGAATATAGCTTAGAGCATAAGTAGTAAGAGTATAGTTTAAGAATATAGTTTATAGTATAAGCTTCAAGAACATAGTTTAAGAATATAGTTTTAGGAATATAGTTTAAGAATAAATTAAACTTCTAGTTTGCAACATAAGCATCAATCACCAAATTTAAGCATATTGTTGTAGCATAAGTATCAAGTCTCCTAAGCATCCCACATATGTTTTCAAGCCTCAATTTTGAAGTATAAGTTTCAAGGCTATTGCTTTTCAAGTATTCTAAGTTCTAGCATAAGTTCCAACATAAGTATCATGTTTATGTTTAAAGCATAAATAACATTTCAAGAGTTTTAGGACAATGTTTAACATGCTTCTCAGTCCCGAAGTAAAACAAATAAATTTAAAAAGGGACAAATGAACTCACCTTGTGTCCAAAGCAGTTGACTATGTAAAATAAGAATGCACGCTCTCTTTGTTTGCTTCGTTATGTTGTTCAAGCTCCTGTATTGATTTCATAATGTTTGTAACTTATAAGTATTCGATTTTATAAGTTTGTGCGCGTGTATGTGTTAGCCCTAAGTTGGCTAACACATGTGAGTCTCGATAATGATTTGACTCTTGTTGGGGGTTCTTAGATTTCCCCATATTTGATCTCCTCAACTTAGATAATTATGTGATCAAAGTCGTAGGTTATACAAAATCCAAGTCATAAGGATGACTTAGGTTTATCGTTTAAAGTTTGTCTTTGTCATAATTAACCTCGTAGATGTAAAAAGATATTAAAACCCATTCCCCACTTGTTTTCAAGACTTAATTATTTAAATTGTAAATTACATCATGAATTGAGAGCTCATTGGGTCAAGTGGGTTTTAATCCAATTAACATATAGGCCAAGATAATCGGTTGAGTAAATTAGTGGTGCCGAATCATAGTTGGGCCTTGGGCCCAATTGATTATATGCTTAAGGATATTAGCCTACAATAGCCTCTTGGGCCCGTTAAACTTTTCTGGGCCAAGGAAACGAATTGGGCTGGCTGATTGGACTAAATAGGAGGGTTTGGGCCTAGTGTACAAAGGATGGGCCGGTGTGCTATGCTACTGGGCTGCTGTGCGTATTGGGCCAGGTAGTTGAGGGTCCTGATGTTGGGCCAGCGAAGTGGTCTGTGTCCGAGGAACCATCATGGCCCAATTGGATTGACTTGGGCCTAATGCACGCGTGTGTGGATGGCTATACATCTGATCCAATACTCAACAATTTATGGAGCCGATGGGTAGGTTGTTGGACCAACTGATGATTCGATAACCCCCTTCAAAAGCAGACCAGCGAACCTACAGGTTTAATTGAACTAGGGTTCGGCCAGGTGGTTGAGTGAACTTAGGTTCGTTGGTGGTTAGGGGTTCGTGACTTTTCAAATGTGGTTTGTAGGGTTCGGCCGATTGAACATCAGACATAGGTTCGGTCAACAGTGTACTCCCGGTGGACTCAGGTAGCTAGGTTCGTGACAACACCCTCATGGGTTCGTGGATCTTAGGCTCGCCAATGAATAAGGTTCGGTCTGATGCTGTGGTTCGTCTGGTTCACAAGGGTTCGTCATCTGAGATGGGTTCGTCGGAGAGGAGAGTTAGCTGCCACTGGAAGGTTCGCGAGGTTGGGTTCGTGAGCTGGTGTGCGAAATAGGGTTCGGTCGACCCCATGGTTCGGCCAGCTGAGGTTTATTCACGAACCTGTGCATCCCTCATCACTAACCTTGATTTTGTAGTCTCGGTCGATTCCCACCATCACGGTTACTCATTAGAGAGTTCAGGAGGTGAAAGGTTCGAACAAAAGTGACCCTAGACCGGTTTTGTATAGCTGGTTCGAACAACAACCTAAAAAAACAAAGTGAAAACCCTAATTTTCAGAAACTTTAAGGCCAACTACCTCGAAATCGGCTGGATAACTCTGTAGATCCGTTGTACTTCTTGATAGAGGGCTTCAAGATGATCGTTTAGGCGAAAGAATCACTCGATTTCGTTAAGAAACGAGTGAGATATGGTCAATTGAAGGTGGTTCTTGGTGGTTTGTGGTGTTAGCCGGAAAAGAGAGAGAGAAGAGGAGAGTTGGGATGAAAAAATGAAAGAATTTCTTTCATTTAGGGTTTTTATACCCTATGTGGTGTTCGGGTCCATTTCGGTTGCTCGGTTCGTAATCTCGTCGCGTATCCGGCACTTTACGCGTGTTTTTCGTAAATAGAATAAAAAGAGTTTATTTTAGACTGCATAATTAGTATTTATTTCTAAAATTTTAATTTAATTATCGTTGTAGTATTTTATTTGCCGCATTTAATTATTTTTACGCGTTTAATTAATTTTCACGTTTCGTTAAATTTATTCGCGATATAATAAAGTAGTTAAGTTTAATTTATTTTATGATGAGTTTCAAAATTGTAAAATAAGAAATATTACATTTCTTTAAACTTATGATCGTTCGTGTCGTTACTCGTTTTCGTTATCATTACATCAGATCGCGTCACCATCGCGCGTATTCGTTCGAATCGTCATTCGAACGAACACGTCGATGGTTTAGCTTTCTGATTCTTGTTTTCTACTGTTAAGTCATTATTTCAGAACGTTAAACTATCAGAATCATTCGTACAGATCGTCACCCATACGAATAATTCGTCTGTTTAGCATTCCATAACAATAACCGTTAAAGTTTTGTCTTGTTTAACCTCACATACGTTTATACACAATAGTATCATATCAAGTATCTATGTTTCAACAATGTGTTGTCTGACATGTTTCAGACTGTTTAACCCTAAGGTTTCAGTCAGATTCAGACAATCGTATAATAGTTTCATGTCAATCAAATGCATTAATAGTCTAAACATAGTTTCTCGAAATGTGTACCTGAATTACTGTACATGTTTACTGTAGCGATAACGATTTCGGCACAGATGTTACAGTCTCCCCTTGTTAAAGAAATTTCGTCCCGAAATTTAAAAGTTATTATCGGATACTACTCCTTCTATAACAATGGGTAAACTTTGGTCAATGTGATATCCTTACGTTCCCAGATTAACTCTAGGTTACGTTTGGGATTTTCCTACATATAGCCTCAAAGTTTTGCTAGTCTTATTGTTCATAGCTGTCTTATCGTTATTGCTTGCTTAATCCTTGTGTGGCTCTAACACTTCATTGTTCAAACTAACCGGTGTTATGAGCATCAGTTGTTACACAATTTTAGTGTTAGCTATGGTTTCCTACATAGGTTATGTGCATCAACTAAGAATTCTTTCTTAACCTTTATCGGAATAGAAGAATTTCTAAGTTCCATGGAATACTCGTGTGATCGTACTAATAGGAATAAGATAATTTCTTATTCTTACTAGTATCGACATAAAATGAAGTCTTATGAGTGAGGAGATACTACATACCAGTACCCGTCTCCGGGTCTTGGCGTGCTGCAGCGGCTCCAATCATAAATGCCCTCCCACGAGGGGCTTGAACTCCTGGTTGTACTCTTTTCGGGCAGTCCCTGGAGTAATGACCTAATTCCCCGCAGTTATAGCATCCTCGACCAAACATTTATTACACAAAAGCTTCACGCATGTTCGATTATTTATATATTAAACCACCACACGAGCCTCTCCGTTCGATTCCCGATCACCATCACCGCTCACCCTACTCCAGTGTACCTGTAAACACCACATTTAAATTCACCATTAGTTCGTTAGAACTAAGTAAGATTACCTCATCATTCACCGCGTGTATTCCATAACACCATATGGATACACTAATGAGGTTTCAATTAAAATGTTGTTGCCAACATTTAACCACATACAAAACAATTTACTATCGGTTCGTTTCAACCAAAAACCTCAATATATCCCCCATTCATGCACAATTATTATAATTTAATATAACACATATATAAACACACAAAACACCAATTGTGCATCATATTTCAACTCCACTATTTGTTCACACTTCTTGTGAATCTTTTACATTGGAAGTGCAAGTTATATGTTCACACACCTTGTGAATCTAAACATGCACATTACCAATTCAACATCTACGCATTCGTAGATCACCACATGTTCACACACCTTGTGAATCTTTTACATTGGAATGGCAAGTTATACGTTCACACACCTTGTGAATCTAAACGTGCACATTACCAATTCAACATCTACGCATTCGTAGATCACCACATGTTCACACACCTTGTGAATCTTTTACATTGGAATGGCAAGTTATACGTTCACACACCTTGTGAATCTAAACGTGCACATTACCAATTTAACATCTACGCATTCGTAGATCACCACATGTTCACACACCTTGTGAATCATGCAACAACAATCACCATAATCACGTATAATACAATCACTTGTAATATGGACTCACCCAGTCCTTAACTACAAGTTCAATCAAACAGGTAACTTACCTTAATTTGAAGAGTTATCAACAATTTCCAACTCTTTCCCAGGCCTTCTAGAATTGGATTCACCTCCTCTTCCTATTATATATTCACATATAACAGTTTTTAACAACATGAACACAACACGTGTGTTATTTATGTAATCTAATTCATTTGGCCTATTTCATTCTTTATTTTTTAATCAAAACCTCATTAAGGTTTTTATCACTAACCCATGTGTAGAAATTAATCTACACATGTTCTTTATCATATTTAAATTTTCACATCATCGTTTTACGTTAAAATCATTAACTTTCAACTTTACACATTAAGTTATCATTCTAAAGGATGATCCAAGACCACCACAACCACTCTTTAATCACCCCACTAATAATCGTACTCAATAATATGAGTTTCATAACAAACGGGCATTACAACGGCTCAAAACAAGGATTTACCCGTTAACAGTTCGAGTTCTTCACTTAAAATCAATCCTAGCCATCATCTAGGCAATAATCAACAACCCTAACTCTATCATCACGTTCAGAAACAAGATTTAATCAATCATAATCAATCTAGAAGGTTAGGATGAACCGTTACCTATCCGGCGGAGTTCTGTGGTTAAAAAGATGATCCGAACTTGCAGAAACGTCCCTTGGTCCGATCTAAACCTTGAGAAGCCTTCAAAATTGAAGTTTTGATGGATTGGATGTTGATTTAGTGTGTGTGAGGTCGAAATCGTCGAAGATAAGCTCAAAAATGAGATTCCAGACAAAAACTTGACTTTTTAAGCCATTTTTGCGATCTAGTGGGGTAATTCAAGGGTGCACGTTACAACTAGGGGAACATGTTTTTGATATAGACCTTTTATCGGTGAAACTGGGAAGTTTTGATGTGGTTGTTGGCATGGATTGGTTGTCCAAAAACAACGCAGAAATTGTATGTTATCAAAAGGTAGTCCGCATTCCACTCCCAAGTGGGAAGACTCTCTCGATTCATGGTGAAAGGAGCGGTAAGGCGTTACAAATCATCACCTGTATGAAAGCCCACAAGTACTTACGAAAGGGATGTCAAGCAATACTAGCGCATGTCATGGAAAGGCAGTCAAAAGATAAACGACTAGAAGATATACCGATTGTACGAGAGTATCCAGAGGTATTCCCAGAAGATCTGCCTGGATTACCACCTAACAGGCAAGTTGAATTTCGAATTGATTTGGTGCCTGGTGCAGCACCAATAGCTCGATCACCGTACAGACTAGCCCCATCGGAGATGCAAGAGTTATCTAACCAACTACAAGAGTTGTTGGACAAAGGTTTCATCAGGCCAAGCTTCTCACCGTGGGGAGCACCTGTTTTGTTCGTAAAGAAGAAAGATGGAACCTTTAGAATGTGCATCGATTACCGAGAGTTGAACAAGCTGACAGTCAAGAATCGATATCCGTTACCAAGGATAGATGATCTATTTGATCAGTTGCAAGGTTCCAGTTTTTATTCAAAGATTGATCTACGTTCAGGGTATCATCAGTTAAGAGTCAAGGAAGAAGATGTTCCAATCACTGCCTTTAGAACCCGGTATGGCCATTATGAGTTTTTGGTTATGCCGTTTGGATTGACGAATGCCCCGGCAGTTTTTATGGACCTTATGAATAGGGTCTGTAGACCGTACTTGGATAAATTCGTTATTGTGTTCATTGACGATATACTTATTTATTCCAAGACCAAAGAAGATCATGAGCAACACCTCAGGCTTATTTTGGAGTTACTAAGGGAAGAAAAGTTGTATGCCAAGTTTTCCAAATGTGAATTTTGGATGAGAGAAGTACAATTCCTTGGGCATGTAATAAATAAAAAGGGAATACATGTTGATCCTGCCAAGATTGAAGCTATAAAGAATTGGAATGCACCCAAGACTCCGACAGAAGTACGTCAATTTCTCGGCTTAGCAGGATATTATAGAAGATTCATTGAAGGTTTCTCCAAGATAGCTTTACCATTGACTGCATTGACGCAAAAGAATAAGAAATTTGAATGGAGCAACCAACAAGAAACAACATTTCAATTGTTAAAGCAAAAACTATGCAGTGCACCTATTTTGTCACTACCTGAAGGAACAGATGATTTCGTTGTATACTGTGATGCATCACATCAAGGATTGGGTTGTGTACTGATGCAGAAAGACAAAGTTATTGCATACGCATCCCGGCAGCTCAAAACACACGAGAAGAACTACACTACGCATGATTTGGAACTAGGAGCTGTAGTGTTCGCACTCAAAATCTGGAGACACTACCTTTATGGTACAAAGTGTACTATTTACACTGACCATAAAAGTCTTCAGCATATCTTTGATCAGAAAGATTTGAATATGAGACAACGTCGCTGGGTTGAACTACTCAATGATTATGATTGTAGCATTAGGTATCATCCCGGCAAGGCAAATGTGGTCGCAGATGCTTTGAGTAGAAAAGAACGGACCAAGACATTACGAGTGCGAGCTTTGGGAATGATTATTCAAACAAGCCTTACTACTCAAATTCGAAATGCCCAAATTGAAGCTCTTAAGGAAGAAAATTTGCAGAATGAATCCTTGCGATGCTTGAATAAGAAATTTGAGGTCAAGACTGATGGAACTCGATACTTTGCAAATAGAGTCTGGGTACCAAACTTTGGAAATATAAGGAGCTTAGTGATGGATGAAGCTCACAAGTCTCGATACTCTGTACATCCGGGTTCCGACAAAATGTATCACGACCTCAAGGAGCTATATTGGTGGCCTAACATGAAGGCTGACATCGCACTTCATGTTAGCAAATGTTTAACATGTTCTAGGGTTAAAGCTGAGTATCAAAAACCATCAGGATTGCTGCAGCAACCAGAGATTCCACAATGGAAGTGGGATCAGATTACAATGGACTTTGTCACTAAACTACCTAGAACTTCTAGTGGCAATGACACTATCTGGGTAATTGTTGATCGTCTCACAAAGTCTGCGCATTTCTTACCTATGAAGGAGACGGATAAGATGGACAAACTTACGAGACTTTACATCAAGGAAGTAGTTTCTCGTCATGGAATTCCGACTTCTATCATCTCAGATCGAGATAGCAAATTCACCTCACGAATATGGAAATCCCTACATGATGCATTGGGTACCCGTTTGGATATGAGTACAGCATATCATCCTCAAACGGATGGTCAAAGCGAAAGGACTATCCAAACTCTGGAAGACATGCTTCGAGCATGTGTGATTGATTTTGGAAGCAGTTGGGATACACACCTGCCTTTGATTGAATTCTCATACAACAATAGTTATCACACGAGCATCAAGGCAGCCCCATTTGAAGCGTTGTACGGCCGTAAGTGTCGATCCCCTATATGCTGGACCGAGGTTGGTGAAAGTCAACTCACGGGGCCAGAAATCATTCAAGAAACAACCGATAAAATTTTCAAAATTCGAGACAGACTACGAGCCGCACAAGATCGCCAGAAGAGCTACGCTGACGTGCGACGTAAACCATTATCATTCCAAGTTGGAGACCGGGTTATGTTGAAAGTTTCACCTTGGAAAGGTGTAGTAAGATTTGGAAAGCATGGTAAATTGAACCCTCGATACATAGGGCCGTTTGAAATTATTGCAAAGGTGGGACCAGTTGCATACAAACTCAAACTACCATCAGAACTCAGTGGGGTGCATGACACGTTTCATGTATCGAATCTTAAGAAGTGTTTGTCAGATGAAACGCTTGTGATACCGTTGGAAGAAATCCAAATTGATGATCAATTACATTTCATAGAGGAACCGGTGGAAATCATGGATCGGGAAGTGAAACAGTTGAAACAAAGTCGTATTCCGATAGTAAAGGTCCGTTGGAACTCAAGACGAGGACCTGAATTTACCTGGGAACGCGAAGATCAGATGAAACTCAAATACCCCCAACTGTTTGATGAAAGTTAATCAAGAGAAGCATAAACTGAATTTCGGGACGAAATTCACATAACGGGGGGAGACTGTGACAACTCAAACTTTTCTGGTTAGAATCATAACTCGAAAATGAAGAGAATGAGTGTAAGCGAAATCGCGAAACGAGGCTCCGATTTCAAGATACACTGAATCGAATATAGCGATAAATAAGAGGTCAAATATTTTGAACTCTTTAGGTATTGAGATTATAACCATTGGAAAGAGCTCGAAAAATCGTGAACGTAGGCGAAAACCGTGCGCAAAACGGAGTTCGTATGCCCCCGGAATCGCGAAACGAAGATAAGATCAAGATCTGGCCGCCAAGGACCCGCGCGGTACGCCCGGAAAAGCCTCCGAAGTGGGGCGATGCGCCTGGCGCCAGAAAGTCGGAAAAATGGCTTCAAAAGTCAAGATTTCATCCAAAAACTCAAATTTTATCCATTCTTCGACGATTTCAGCTCCCAAACGCACAAAATCTCATTTTTCATCATTCAAACTCCATTTTGAAGCATTTTGATCACGTGGATCGTGCCCAGGAACGTTTCTGCAAGTCCAGATCATCATTTTACCCGCAGAACTCTGTCAGAAGAGGTATTGGTTCATTTTAACTTTCTAGTTTGATAAGGAATGGTTAGATCTTGATTTCAACCGTAATGATATAGTTAGGGTTGTTGATTATTGCCTAGATGATGGCTAGGAATGATTTATAACGAAGAACTCGAACTGTTAATGGTCAAAGCCTTGTTTTGAGCCGTTATAATGTCCGATTATCATGAAACCCTATTATGGATCGCAATGGTTTTAACCATTTGATTTTAACAATGGTTGTGATTGTCCTGATCATTCTTTGGAATGATCAAGGACAAGGATTAACTATTTCTAAACCTGGAATCCATTGAGAAACCGTTTTGGGGACATAATCAACAACAATATTAACTTGGTTAATCTGGGAATATCCTGATTAAACCAACAAGTTATAAGTTTCTTAATAAGAACCTAAATCGTTATAGGTTCTCAGTTAACACATGTTGTAAGGTGTTTGAACTAAGGAAAGTTCTGAGAATCAGTTAGGCTTAAGTAACTTATAGAACTGTAATGATATACAGGGTTAGAGTTCAAGAACCAGTGATACGCACGTTGCGAATTGTTATTGATTTGAATCAACTCAGGTGAGTTCACGAATCCCCTTTTCTGTATTTTGGTTTTGAACTCGGGGAATGAGAAAACATAAAAACGTGTTTGAAACATTCGGATTATTATGAAGCTTTGAAACATGAAGACTGATTTGAGCAAGTGGAGCTCTAAAACATTTTGTGAACTGTTTTGTGAAACGTAATGCCTGATTTGATCAGGTGGAACTTTGAAACATTTTGTGAACTGTTTTGTGAAAAGTGATGCCTGATTTGAGATCGGGTGGAATTCTGAAACGCTTTCAATGTATGTTGTAAAACATTTGGTTGAAACACGAGACAGTGGAGAAAACATATGACCAGGCTTGTCGTTATTTCGCGGGTTACATATTTGTCGCTAAGTCCCCTATTCTGTAACCGTTAACCGTGGGGGGGGCGTGATTATTGAGAATAGATTCTATTTGTGATTGACCATCCTCGCCCGTGGTTCGTAGCTAAAACCACGACTGGATGTCGAGCGGGCGCTCAATAATGGGAGAAACGCACAATGTCTTGCGACAAAGACATTGGGAAAGGGGCAAACACTGAAACGCGTCAGCTCGGTTACGGGAGCCCTGGAGTTATAATTGGACTGCTGGTCAGAGCTGAGAAACACGACATTGTTGAAAGAAACAATGTCTGCACTGAAAATTCAATATTTTATACCCTATTTGGGACATTAACATTATTGAACTCTTTTTGTGCAAACATTTAAATATTTTGTGATACATTGTATACATTTTGATAGTTTTCTTTAACAAATAAACATGTGAACTCACCAGCGATATGCTGATTGTTTTAAACCATGTTTTCTCAGATGCCAAATGATACAGGGGGTGGAGCTGGGAGTTCAAGCTTGTGAGGAGTTAGTAGAGTCTATTAGTGACAGACTCATCAGTGTGATATAACGTTTAGTATATATATATGTGTAATAGCAATACATATATATTTGTGAAACTCTGATAAGACTGTTATTACATTAGGTTTGTGGCTAATGTAATTGTATTATTGCACTATAATTTAGAAACATGTATGGTTGTTGTTGTAAATCAGGACTGTGAAACCTTGACGTCACACCGTACGCTTCCGCAACGATCAGGGTGTGACAGACGCCGAGTTGGGGCGTACCGCGCGGGTGCATGGCGGCCAGATTTTTGTCTTATCTTCGTTTCGCGATTCCGGGGGCATACGGACTCCGTTTTGCGCACGGTTTTCGCCTACGTTCACGATTTTTCGAGCTCTTTCCAATGGTTATAATTTCAAGACCTGAAAAATTCAAAATATATGATCTCTTATTTAACGCTATCTTCAACTTAGCGTATCTTGAAATCAGAGCCTCGTTTCGTGATTTCGCTTACACTCATCCTCTTCATTCTCGAGTTATGATTCTAACATGAGAATTTTGAGTTATTATAACAACCATCACAATCGTTCAATTAACGATTATCACAATTACATTTCGTTTTATTAAAACGGGTCGTTACATTTTATTAGACCACTAGTTTATTGACCTGTGTGTTATATAGAGTTGCATAAAAATAAGTGTTATAAAGCAATCAATAATAAAAAAGAAATACAAAAATAATAGATAATTTTTAAAATTTAAAAATAAATAAAATTATATTTTATAAATATTTGTATACTTTTTTAAACTATACAAATGAGATTTAAAATTTTGAATTTTTGAAATTATTGGTTGAAAATGAAAAGTTTAAAATGATTATATTATCATTAATATTTAAAGAAAATGAATACTATTTTTCTTTTAAATTTGAAAATTTGAATTAATTGTATTAAATGAAATTAATTCATGAGTTTCTTAAATATGCCATGTGAATAGTCTAAAAAGACGCCACATGGCAAATGACATGTTGGTATGCTAAAATTACGCCACGTGGCATATTGTTATTCTTTTATTATATAGTATAGATTCAGTGTGCCCCGTGGTTGAGGAGAAAAAGGGGTGTGGCTGGCGTTGAACACCGCCCCCTTGGAGTGTTTTTGGGTTGGGCGTGGTCACGACAACGACACATTCGAACGTTGGAGATTGATGGCTTTAAATATTGGACCGTTGCTTTTTAAAAAAAATTCATATATATATATAAACACAATTCACACATTCACATCACACAAACACAGGTCACACATTCACATCACACAAAAAACATCAAATAAAAAAAAACTAGTTTTGTTAAAAAATACAGTTTTTACGGGAAGATAATGATTTTAGCGAATGCGAAGATTTTTTAATCGAAGCCGCATAACTTACTTTCGACATCATCATATAACAAGTTGAGAGACTCATTTTGTCTATACGAGCACGAATTAATCGAGATCGTCTTGGAGCGCACACACGTCTTTTTTACGATTATTTTTCATAAAATTTGAAGTACCCCAAACATTTATTTCGGCGTTGTATTCGGATGAGTCAGAATCTTTTTTCGCAAGTGTGTGATGATTTGGAACAAAACTTTGAATTTTTTCAACAAAGGTGTGACAGAAGAGGTAAGATCGGGTTTTCCGGTCTACAGAAATGTGCTTCCGCAATACACGACATGATAATCGAAGATAACGGTCGAGCCATATGTGAATTTTATGAAGAAGACGATCCGAATTTGGTTGAGCATGTGGAGATCAGCGACGAGGAAAAACAAGAAAACCGTCAAATGATTCGTAATAAATATACATGTTGTCGCACCTCGAGAAATCCCGTCCCATCCGGGGCGCGAGCAACAGACTGTCAGACAGGATCGCAGTCTCCGGTCACACAGTGTTGCGAGACCTACATGTCTCTGGTTGCATACGTGCATCCAATAACTAGGATAAACTAGTTTTGTAGAATTAGAGTTGCGGAAGTAAAGTATAAGTTATTAAAAGAGTTTTGAGTTCATGATTTGTGGAAGCGTTTATAAAACAGTTTTCAAAACAAAACTGAGTAATAGTTTGCGGAAACGGTTTAAGTAGTTATCAATACATAAAAAAAATGAAATGATAAAAGTTCTCAATATCCTAAGACACTTAAGCAGATGCACGCGACTCCAGCCTAGCATACTAATCCTTGTGTGCGTGCTTTAGTTACCTGAGAAAACATGCGAGTAAAAAGGGTGAACACAAAGGTTGGTGAGAGCACATGTTTTTCATAAACTAGTAAACATCAAAATGTTTAAATTAAGTGTTGTTGATTTACATATCATTACAATGCAGTATCGATTGATAGCTAATCAATACAGTTATATTATATGTGGGTTCGTACCGAAGCTGACAGTTGTGCCTTCCGCCATGTCCATCACAAGACAATGGCAAAGTGTTGGTCAATATTGCACCCATTTCGACCTCTAGTAGGGTTGGCCTCCAAGGCGCGATGGGTGGGGCTTGTCAGGCCCAAATAGAAATATTCAAGATTACTACGCTAGGCGCTACGCGCTACTAACGGTCCGTGGAGTATCGCGAGGACTTTTAGTTGTGATGTGGTCCACACATATACATATAGTTATAAAGCTTGTCCATATGTAAATAAATTATTGTTCAAAAACAGTTGTAATGCAATGGTTTCTCCCCCAAAGGTAGAAAATGTAAAAAAAGGGCCGTGAACTCACCTGATAAGCAGTTTCGGTTTATGTGTGTTCGCTACCTGCAATTGCTAGCAGTCCTGCTAGTAAGCACCTATAACCATATAGGTGTGAGTATGTGTTTTGTGGTGCATTGTATCCCATACAACTCCAAGTGTCAGTGTGCTCAATCGAGTGCGTGTGTTGACTTGTGTTGACTCGACGAATCGTCGGTGACACGTTTGTGGTGTTTAGTCCGTTTAATGTGTCATAAATACAAGTAGGACACCTACATATTCTATGACTCTAATCGTACAACGTTCACTTAAGTGACGTGTATGAATCGTAAAAGTTACTATTTTTGGAAAGTTTCCATTTTAGGAAAGTGTAGTTATGAAATCCCATTTCATAAAGCTAATACCTTTAATATGTTTATAAAAACACGTTTAAACACTTAAAGTACTTACTATAGCAACATAAATCTTTGCATATGCTATAGCAACAGAAGTAATAAATGAAAATGATTATATTCCTAAAACTTTAGAAGAGTGCATGCATAGAAATGATTGGCCAAAATGACAAGAAGCTGTTAATGCTGAATTAAATTCACTTGAAAAACGACATGTTTTTGGACCTATTGTCCAAACACCCATAGACGTCAAACCAGTAGGTTATAAATGGGTGTTTGCAATAAAGAGAAATGAAAAGAATGAGATTGTAAGATATAAAGCACGACTTGTAGCACAAGGGTTTTCTCAAATCCCAGGAGTTGATTATGAGGAAACGTATTCCCCTGTAGTGGATGCGATAACCTTTAGATTTTTAATTGGTCTCACAATATCTGAAGGACTTCATATGAGACTTATGGATGTTGTTACCGCATACTTATATGGCACACTTGAAAATGACATCTATATGAAAATCCCTAAAGGATTAAAATTGCCTGAAGCATTAAAATCAACACCTCGAGATATGTGTGCTATAAAGCTTCAAAGGTCTTTATATGGTCTCAAACAATCTGGTCGTATGTGGTATAATAGACTTAGTGAGTATCTTGAAAAAGAAGGATACAAGTATGATGTAATTAGTCCATGCGTGTTTATAAAAAGATCTTTAACAAAGTTCACAATAATAGCAGTTTATATTGATGATATTAACATTATTGGATCTCCTGAAGAAATTGAAAAAGCTGCTGAAATGCTAAAGAAAGAATTTGAGATGAAAGATCTTGGTATCACAAAATTATGTCTTGGCCTACAATTTGAACATTTGTGTAATTAGACATTTGTCCATCAATCAAATTACATCGAAAAGATGTTAAAACGTTTTAATATGGACAAAGCACATCCTTTTAACATACCTATGATTGTTAGATCGCTTAGCATTAAAATCAACACCTCGAGATATGTGTGCTATAAAACTTCAAAGGTCTTTATATGGTCTCAAACAATCTGGTCGTATGTGGTATAATATACTTAGTGAGTATCTTGAAAAAGAAGGATACAAGTATGATGTAATTAGTCCATGCGTGTTTATAAAAAGATCTTTAACAAAGTTCACAATAATAGCAGTTTATATTGATGATATTAACATTATTGGATCTCCTGAAGAAATTGAAAAAACTGCTGAAATGCTAAAGAAAGAATTTGAGATGAAAGATCTTGGTATCACAAAATTATGTCTTGGCCTACAATTTGAACATTTGTGTAATTAGACATTTGTCCATCAATCAAATTACATCGAAAAGATGTTAAAACATTTTAATATGGACAAAGCACATCCTTTTAACATACCTATGATTGTTAGATCGCTTGATGCAAATAAAGATCCTTATCGTCCACAAGAAGAAGGTGAATAAATACTTGGTCCAGAAGCACCATATCTAAGTGCAATCGGTACACTTATGTATCTCGCAAATAATACAAGACCTGATATTGCATTCTCAGTACATGTTTTAGTGAGATATAGTTCAAACCCAACACGTAGACATTGGAATGGTATAAAGCACATATTCCGGTATATTTGCGGGACAAGAGACTTAGGTATTTCTACCAGAAAAACAAAGAGTCCCAACTTGTTGGGTATGCTGATGCTAGATATTCATCAGATGCACATAAGACAAGATCTCAAACAGGTTATGTATTTACATACGGTGACACAACAATTTCATGGAAGTCTACAAAGCAAACACTTACAGCAACGTCATCAAATCATGCCGAGTTAATAGCACTATATGATTCCAGTTGAGAATGTGTATGGTTAAGATCAATGATTAATCATATACAAGAAGCATGTGGATTAGAACAAATCAAAAAAGAACCAACTATCATATATGAAGACAACACTGCTTGTATAGCTCATATTAGAGAAGGTTATATCAAGGGTGATAGAACGAATCATATTTCACCAAAGTTCTGCTCAACATATGATCTACAGAAAGAAAGAGAAATTGATGTTCGTCAGATCAAGTCAAGTGAAAATCTAGCTGACCTATTTACAAAGTCTTTGCCAAAAAGTAGTTTTGAGCAAATATCACAAAGGACCAGACTTCGAAGATTAAAAAATATTAGTTAATTTATGGGAAAATATTATACACGTTGTACTCTTTTTCTCTTGACTAAGTTTATCCCATTGGGTTTTCTTAATAAGGTTTTTAATGAGGCAACATAACTGATCCAGTAGTATCAGTTTATCTTATAGGTCCTGAAGTACCAATTTAATAACATCTTGAAGTATGTTGTTAATAGTGTATAATATATGATAATATATATTTGAGGGGGAGTGTTATAAAATCAAATATATATTTACTTCTATTTGACAGTTATTAAGAGCAGTTATGTTTAATATGTATTTGTATACGTGTAATGGACAAAATACGTAGAAAAATATGAAAATGGGTTTCTAAGATCTTGAGTAATTTTATGTTAATTTTATAATTATTATTTTATTAATAATTATTTAATATTTTTTATTTAAACGAGAAATTCTTTATATGCCGATTATAATTATAAAAAAAAACCGACTCGAAACAGGTTTGATATCTTAGTGTAAACTTAAGATTGTCTACCCAAATCATATACCAAAAAATAAACCCTCCGTCGTCGCCCTGACTAGCGGGTGTAGGGCTTCTCTGTATCTACCATCGGCGCAAACGCCATCGCACCGTCATCCGCTGTACTACATCATTGGAGGTAAATGATTGCATCCTATACAAATAATCAACCTGATGGTTTCCCATTCAATTTTCTTTACATTTGAAGCCCTAATCTCAGATGCAACATTGATTGATCTATATATCGTTTGTGTTTCTTAGTTATATGTCAGTTTCATCACGTTCATGGCGTTTTTCTTGTGATTTTATTCGTTTTCAGGTAGGTTCAGAGAGCGTTCCAAGGTTTTGATTTTGTATTCGTGTGCACTGAGAGATCTGCTGAACAGGGCGTGTATTTGTGGAGGAGAGAGAAACATAGGGCTAGGGTTTTGATGCGTTGTTTAGGATTGAAAACAAGGTTTTTGGGATCATGGCCAACAACCATGGTGGTTCTGGATCCAAGTTTGTGTCTGTAAATCTGAATAAATTGTATGGACAGGCTTCTCATCATAGTTATCTGTCTCATAGTGGCTCTTATGGAGCGGGTTTTGGAACAAACCGTGCCCGACCTGGTGGACCAGGAGGTGGGATGGTTGTTCTATCTAGAAACCGTCCTCCGCAGAAGGCTATGCCGAAATTATCTGTTCCACCCCCCTTGAATTTGCCTTCACTCAGAAAAGAATACGAGAAAATTGATTTATCGGGTGCAGGGGGAGGGGTGGCAGGTGGTGCTGGTTCAGGGAGTGGTTCAAGACCTACTTCATCAGGTATGGGCTGGACTAAGCCTGGAAATATTGCTTTGAAGGAGAAGGAAGACACTAATGTTTTAGAGAGTACCAAGGGAAACGGTGCTTATATGCCACCTTCAGCTAGGCATGGAGATACAGTTTCGGCTCATCATTCAAATGTAGAAAAAGCCATGGTATTGAGGGGAGAAGATTTTCCATCTTTATGGGCTGCCTTACCTTCTTCAACTGGGCCTACTGCTCAAAAACACAAGGAAGGATCTGGTTCTGGATCTTCACAAAAATTGAAGCATTTAGTTAGTGAGGAGTCATCCGATGTTCTAAGGAACGCTTCTCGTTTCAACTCACCAGCTCACATCCAATCATCCTATCACATGCCAAACGAGGTGAATGAAAATCCAAGACCAAAACTTGCGCTCTTGGATGATGCTCAAAAGCAAGAGGATCCTCTGTCGCTTGTATGGTTGAATCCAAGGTCTGATTGGGCTGACGATGAGCGAGATACGGGCAACAGGTTTGTAGGGAGGCGTGGTAGTGATCAAGAATTGCCAAAAACTGAAACTCATTGGGATAGAGATTTTGACATGCCCATATTACCTCACAGACCACCTAATAATCTATCTGAAAGGCATGGTGCAAAGGGTTCTACCTCTGAATTCCTTAAAACTGAGCCATACAGAGAAATCAACTCTTGGAGGAATTCTTCTAGTCACAAAGATACATCTGCTGGGTCTCATGCATTAAGTGAAGGAAACAATATCACTGTACCAAACCATCTGAGCACTCACCATGGTGCTGTTACAGAAAACCAGGACACTGCATATGTAAGAAGGGGTACAAATCAAGGGAGACAGTGGAATCACCACCGTATTGAATCTCCTGGGAACAGAAACGAAGTTTACCAGAAATTTACTACAGGGTCAAAATCAGCTTTTTTATTCGGTGGCAAGGCTGCATTTTCAAAAAGTGAACAGACTTACGAAGACAATTCTTATCAGAAAGACTTCAGTTCCGATGTTTATGATGAAAGAGATCCATTTACTGGAAAATTGGTTGGGGTGTTAAAGAGAAAGAAGGGTGTGATTGAACATACAGATTTCCATGATCCTGCTAGGGAATCTTTTGAGGCTGAGCTTGAAAGAGTCCAGAGGATGCAAGAGATGGAAAGACAGAAAATTGTTGAAGAACAAGAAAGAACTATGGAGCAAGCAAGAAGAGAAGATGAGGAGAGACAAAGGGCAATTTTGGAAGAAGAAGAAAGGCAAAAAAGAATGGAGGAAGAAGCAAGGGAAGCTGCTTGGAGAGCAGAGCAAGAAAGATTAGATGCCATTCAGAAAGCTGAAGAGCAGAAAATTGCTAGAGAAGAAGAAAAAAGGAGGATAATTTTAGAAGAAGAGAGAAGGAAGCAAGCTGCCAAACAGAAGCTTCTAGATTTGGAAGCTAGAATGGCAAAACGGAATGCTAAAGTCGTAAAAATGGCTGTAGATCCTGTTGGTGGAAAAGACAAGGATGCATCAATGGATTCTGATCCTGATAGCTGGGAAGTAAGTCAGAGAGCAGTGGAGAGAACCACAACTTCAGCAAGTTCAGATTCCTCTGCAATGGACATACCCTTTGATCAGCCTCAATTCTCTAGAGAAATACCCTCCATGGAAAGAGGAAAAACCGTTAATCCATGGAAAAGAGAAGCATTTGAAGTTGGAAGCAATTCATCTTTCTTACTTAATGACCAAGTAAATGGTCATCATGGTCCCATGATAGATGCTCCCATTGGCAGGAGATCTCTTCCTATGAAAGATTACGGAGGTGGTTACATGTCTTCTGCAAGATCTTCTGATACCAATGATTTTTCTCATCTAGGAGACCGAGATCATCGGTGGAATTCTTTTGAGGATGGAGAAGCTTATGGAAGAAACAGGGAAATAGAGTCGGAATTTTATGACAATGTTGATGAGAAGTACGGTGAAGTTGGTTGGGGGCAGGGGCATCCTCGTAATAATACGCGTTCTTATCCAGACCGGTTGTATATGAATGCCGAGTCAGACAAGCTTTATTCCTACGGGAGATCACGGTATGCCATGAAACAGCCTCGTGTGCTCCCCCCTCCATCATTATCATCTGTTCCAAGATCTTCATTGAGAGGGGAGAATGAACTCTCTGCTCCATCAAGTTCTCAAGAATCAACTGCAAGAACAGGGAATTATGGTAATCCTCAAGATAATCTTAAACAATCGGAAGTAGTTGATCTTCAACAAGAAATTATGGCACAGAAAAATGTCACGTCAAGGTGTGATTCACAGTCATCTCTATCGGTTTCAAATCCACCTAGCTCACCAACTCATCTATCTAATGATGAGCTGGATGATGATTCTGGTGGTTGTGAAGGGATGGAAGTGAATGATGAACTTGGAGAAGCGACAACAATGTCAGAATTAAAGTCTATTTTAAAAGATGAAGATAAAAATGAAGAATGGAATCTTGAGAATCATGATGAGATGCAGGAACAAGAAGAGTATGATGAGCATGATAGTTATGGTGAAGAAGATGAAGTGCTTGAAGGACCTGATGACAACATTAACCTGACACAAGAGTTTGAACATTTGCAAATCGAAGAGAAAAGCACCACTGATGTAATGGAAAATCTTGTTTTGGGATTTAATGAAGATGTTGAAGTTAGGATTCCAGGGGTTGAATTTGAGAAAGAGTCAAAAACTGATCGAAATACTGTTGATATTCCAGAAGTTTCTGATGCTGTTGAAAAATTGGCAGCTGTTGATGCAGTGATCCATGAGCATGAACAAACACAAAATGCTTACATTTCAACTTCTAGTCTCTTGGGTGATCACGTCACATCTTCAGTTGAGATGACATATGTTTCTTCGTCGGGCCAGTTTACCACACCTGTTAACCTTCAGTTTGGCTTATTTTCAAGACCAACTCTTATACAATCACCGATTCCCGCCATACAAATTGGGTCTATTCAGATGCCACTTCCTCTTCATCCACCTGTTGGTTCATCGGGCCATCTACACCCATCACAACCACCTCCTCTTTTCCAGTTTGGTCAACTGATGTATTCATCTCCTGTTTCCCAAAGCATTCTTCCCATGACTCAACAACCTATATCTCTAGGTCAGCCAAACTTTCACCCTACCCATACCCATTGCAATTTGGATCAGAATTCAGAAAGTCTTCAACCTAATCAGTTCTCTCAAGAAATTTCTGCTATCAACATAAATAAAGACACTGGTTCCACAAATCTATCAAGTAATCATGGTAATCTTTTCCATGCTGCTGATAAGATAATTGCATCTAATATTCAAAATGAAGAAAAGGGTCATGGTATATGTAATAATGATTCTCAGTTGCAAATTGCCCCAGCATCATCTCAAGGTCTTTCTGATGAAAAAAATGAGGCACTGTCAAAGGCACCAGGCCCATTAAATAGAGGGAAGAGAACTGTGTACTCAGCACGAAATTCGGGACCAAAATCATTTCAAGCTTACGAGCACATGGGTTCTAACGAATCCCATAGTAAAAATCGTCGCCCAATCCAACGAACTGAGTTTCGAGTCCGGGAGCATTTTAATAGTTCAGGTTTAGGTGATAAGCGAAACAATAAAACTATGGCGACTTATTCAAGAAGTGGGTATAGGCATCAAACAGGCCCCACTTCATTAAAGCATGTTGTGCATGAAGCTGAAATGATACCTGAAAGCATACCTGGGAAAGAAACTGCAAGAATAAAAACTAAAACAGCTTCATCTTCTGTTGAAAGCAACCTAATCAATAATATTCCACGAGAAATTGTTGACGCGCCTTTGCAAAGTGGTGTGGTACGTGTGTTTAAGCAACCAGGCATTGAATGCGTCAGTGATGAAGATGATTTCATAGAAGTGAGGTCGAAACGACAGATGCTGAATGATCGACGTGAACAGAGAGAAAAAGAAATCAAAGCAAAATCACGAGCTACTAAGGTTTTAGTTTACTACAGTTTGTCCAATGCATAATCTGTCTTTTTTTATAGTTTTGGATATTTTTTAACATTTTTTTTAATTCTTCAGCAACCACGAAAAGCTCATGTAATTTCAAGTGGTCTTAAGAACAAAACTTCTGCAGCGTGGGTTGGTGAAGCATCAAACATCCTATCTGATGTTGGCTTGGTGAAAAAAGAACAAATTGTTGAATTTTCAACAATGACTTCTCAACTGATTGCGCCGACTGGCACTGCTACTGTGGACACAGATGTCCAGACAGATATAAGATTGCATACTAGCAAGTATAATTTCTATAATAATAACCTAAAAAGCATTGAAAATTGTGTGAATTTTTATACATCACTGTAGAACATTCTTCTGCAGGCCCTTCCACATAGGATCTGCATTATCAAGTGCTGCAGAAGACCAAGGTTCAAATTATATGTTTGAGACTGAAAATAAGGTGGCTGATGATGCTCTAACATCTTTGGGCGGTTGGGGGGATGCTCGGTCAGACCAACAGGTGAAACCTTTGCTTTCTGTTTTTCCCCTGTGAATGTATTACTGTAAAATGTTGAACTATTTTTATATTAGTATAGGTTATTCCATTAACTCAGATACAACTTGACGAGGCTATGAAGCCTTCAAAGTTTACCACCACACATATGACTTCTATTGGTGATAAAACCACTTTGGATAGTGAGTCCATTTTGCCATCATCATTAAACTTGACAAAGGAGAAGCCAGTTCCATCCTCTTCAAGCCCAATCAACTCTCTGCTTGCTGGTGAGAGAATTCAGTTTGGTAAGCTTATGCTTCTTGAAAATTTAAACAATATATTGGATTCGCATCTTCAAATACTAGTGATGTCATAATATGCTTCTATGCACAGGGGCAGTTACTTCCCCAACAATGCTTCCTCCGACTAGCCGTGTTGTTTCTCATGCAGTTGGGGCCCATGGATCCTTCCTATCTGACATGACTTGTAGGACTCAAAATATATCAAAAGCAGAAAATGATTGTAATATCTTCTTCAAAAAAGAGAAACATTCCTCAGATGATTGCGTGGCTAAAGTAGAAACTGCTGCTTCAGGAGTTGCTGTGGCTGCCATTGATCCAGATGAGATTGTTGGCAATGGGTTGAGTCGTGTTTCAGTTTCTGCACCTCCAAATAGTTTTGGAGGTGCAGCTGAGGTTATCCAAGGTGCTAAATTAATTTTTCATGCATCTTAATATTGTTGTTTATTATTGTATTTATTTAAATCCGTTCATTTTTTAAACGTCGTGCAGGATTGGCTGTGGATCATGAATCTGGGAGTCAAACAAAGCCTGAGGAAACACTTAGTGTATCATTGCCCGCTGATCTATCTGTCGAAACACCACCAATGTCTTTATGGCCACCACTACCAAGTCCTCAGGGCTCATCAACCCAAATGCTCTCTCATTTCTCTGGTCCAACACCTTCTCAGTTCCCCTTTTATGATATGAGCAGTCCAGTCTTTGCGTTTGGCCGACATGATGAATCTGCTGGAACCCAGTCTCAATCCCAAAAGCCCACAGGGCTGGCAGATTCAAGGCATATTGGTGCCTGGCAGAACCATTCTGGTATTGACACGTTTTATGGTACCCCTGCTGGATTCTCAGCTCCTTTTATTGGTGCTCCTGGTGGAATGCCTGGCGTCCAAGCGGCACCACATATGGTGGTTTATAATCATTATTCTCCGGTTGGGCAGTTTGGGCAGGTGGGCTTGAGCTTTATGGGCACCACATACATTCCATCTGGTAAACAACCCGATTGGAAGCATGATCCAACATCTTCTAGTAGAAATGAAGAAGACTTGAGACCCCACAACTCACTCAACAATAATATGCAACCACCAATCCAGCAGCATATTGCCCCTGGTTCACCACTTTTACCCCTGACCATGTTTGATATTCCTCCGTTTCAGGTCAAGCCTCTTGCTTTATAAATAGCATTATGTTATATTTCTGTTGCATATAGTGATTAAAAAGTTGGTTAAATATGTGAACCAGGATATGACGGTTCAACATCGGTGGTCTCATGTACCAGCATCAACTCTTCTTACGGTCCCTATGTCACCTCCATTACAGCAAGCCATGACTGGACCTTCTCAGTTCAGCAGCCATGGAGGGGACCGATCAACATTTCCTCCCAATAGATCATCTGAACCTCAAGCACCAAGTCCTGTTGTTAGAGATTCAACCATCACCCATTTCCCAGATGAGCTTGGGTTGTTAGATTCATCCTTGTCTACAACATCTCCTCCTTGCCATATCACCAAGACTGGAGAGGGTGTTGAATCGATGGATCAACACCAACAGGGTAAGAATTTGTCTTCTCAACAGTATAATAATAATAATAATAATCATGGTGGTGGTCGATATCAACGGGGGTCTCCAAAGAACAAATCCATGGGTGGTCAATGGTCATCCCATTGTAGGATAGGGAAAGTGTTTCATGGAAGATCTGAAAAAAGCTTTCCATCTTCAACAAAAGTAAAGCAGATTTATGTGGTGAAACAGCCAGGAGGATCATCTTCTAGAGTGGGATAAAACAATATAAGATTTTTGTTTTTATTTTTGATTTTGATTTTGAATTTGATAGCAGCAGTTTTAGAATATGTATGATGTAAAATCAACCGGAGGATTAGTATTTGGGGGTGTTTTGAAGTATTGGAATTTATGCGCCTGGAAATAATAACAAATTTTAAAATCCTTCTCACGTTCCACAATTTAGTTACCATCAAAGCTTTTCATAACAACGTATCATTTGTATTGCATAAATAACAAATCTATTTGTCAGAGCATATATGCTATGGTAGACGTTTTGTAACCTGATGCAGCACAAGTAGAAACGTCTTGGGTTTGTGGGTCTGAGGGTGTTTCGGGTTCTGGGAAAGGCCCCACGTGAGCTGCATGAGTTGCATTGCATGGGAAGTGGAAGTTGTTCTTTTATTATTATTTATTAATTTGTTATTTTTGTTCTTATCTTTTGTTTTAAACTTAAAGTATGGTTATCTTTTAATTCCTAGAGTGTAGGCTTGAGATGGGCTTACAGGTGGTATTTATTGGGATGTTTGTTTAGAGAGTTCTTCAGTTTTTGAAGTTTGATTATTTCTTATTAATAAATCCGCTTCTGAATTCGTTTATTGGTTTTCTTGATTATCAATTGGTTGCAAGTATACGAAATTACATCAGTTGGTATCAGAGCTTAGCGAACTTGTCAATGGATCATCGTGGAGAACGTTTCCGTAGGCATCCTCGTCGACCTGCCGATCGAGGCAATGAGGATTACCGACGGGATCCACGAGATGTGGAGGAGATTGCTCGGCTGCAACAGAGGATCCGGGATCTCGAGGGGCAGCATGAGGATCCTCCTGACGAAGAAACCGAGACCGATCCCTTTATCCGAGAAGCTAGGAGGGGGCACGACCACAGGTTCGATCATGAGGAGCAGGGAAATCTGTTTGCGGAACAAGAGACTCGATTTGATCCTTTACGGGCATTGGGTGGGTCAAGGTTGATATTCCCGAATTCGATGGTAAGGCCCAACCGGATGAATTCATTGATTGGTTACATACATTTGAGAGGGTTTTCGACCTCCAAGACATACCGGATAGATACAAAGTCAAACTTGTTGCCATTAAGCTACGCAAATATGCGTCTCTTTGGTGGGAGCATGTCAAGAAAAAGAGAACCCACGAAGGAAGATCGAAGGTGACGACTTGGGACAAGATGCGGAAATTGTTGCGGGAAAGTTTCTACCCCTCAATTACCGCCAAGATGCTTATCTGGAATACCATAACCTTACCCAGCGATCATCTACTGTGGAGGAACTCGTAATGGAATTTGACAGGTTGAGGATGAGGTGTGGGGCTGAGGAGGAAGAGGAACAAGTGATCGCACGCTTTTTAGGGGCTTTGCGAACCGACATCTCCGATGTGGTACAAATACATCCATATTGGACATTGAATGACATTTGCCAATTAGCGTTGAAGGTGGAGAAGCAATTAAAAACAAAGAGTAGAACATCGGTGACAAGATCGATCCCCCATAAACCCGGATTTTCCCGTGGTTCAGCCGCAACTAGTGGGTCAACATCCGCTCCAACGGGAAACCGATTCAACAGTACCAAGAATGACACCACAGCCAAAATGAAGTCCTAGTCAAGCAATTCATGGGGTGCTTCCCGAGCTCCTAGGTGCTTCAAGTGTGGGGGCGTGGGTCATTATGCGAGGGACTGCCCGAACTCACAATTGATCACTCTCACAAAAGAACCACCGGTCCTCTATGACGCCGATACTAAACCTGTGGAAGAAGAACAAGCTGAAGTCATTTACCCCGACAAAGGGGAAGCCCTCATCGCCCAAAGGGTCCTTAGCGCCACCCCTACCCGGGCTGATAACGACACCTTGTGGCTTCGGCATAACATTTTTCGCACAAGATGCACCGCCAAAGGAAAAGCCTGCACAATTATTATTGATGGGGGCAGCTGCAATAACATGGTATCCATGACGATGATCGAGAAGCTTGGGTTGAAAACCGAACCCAATCCGGAACCTTATCAGTTAACATGGCTCAAGAAAGGGAATGTGGTCAAAGTTCATCAGCGCTGCTTGGTCTCGTTCAGCATAGGAACCCGGTATTCTAACGAAATTTGGTGTGAAGTAATCCTAATGGACGCGTGTCACATCCTCTTGGGGCGCCAATGGCTATATGACCCGCATGTCCGGCATGATGACTTTCATAATACGTACTCCTTCAAAAAAGACAGAGTGAATGTCACCTTATCCCCCTTGGACACTCGTGAAACATCAACAGAAACACTCATCCTTACCAAATCAGCCTTCCTCGACTTCACACGGGGCACCAAGCCACCGTTCATGATTGCAATGGTGATTACAGAAGTCAACCCAAGTACCAACATCGTGCCACCTGCCATCATACCCCTCATCACGGAATTCCAAGATGTTTTCCCCACAGAAACATCTCCGGAATTGCCACTTATGCGAGACATCCAGCATTGCACGGGCTTCATTCCGGGAGCCGTTATTCCTAACAAGTCTGCCTACCGAATGAACCCCAAAGAGTATGAAGAGTTACATCGGCAGGTCACAGAGCTCCTCGACAAAGGGCTAATACGGGAAAGTATGAGCCCGTGCGCAGTGCCAGCATTGCTTGTCCCAAAAGCCAACGGTTCGTACCGAATGAGCATTGACAGCCGAGCCGTCAACAAGATAACGGTCAAGTACAGGTTCCCCATTCCTCGGTTGGAGGACCTACACGACCAGCTCCATGGGGCAAGGGTTTTCTCCAAGATCGACCTCCGTAATGGCTATCACCAGATTCGCATGCGCCCGGGAGATGAGTGGAAAACAACGTTAAAAACCCAGGATGGATTATTTGAGTGGATGGTTATGCCATTTGGCCTCTCCAACGCACCAAGCACCTTTATGCGCCTCATGAACCATGTGTTTAAACCTTTGATCGGCCAGTGTGTGGTAGTCTACTTCGATGACATTCTCATATTCAGCCCCGACGTACCCCAACACGTGCAACACCTTCGCCAAGTTTTCTCCATCCCGCGGGAGCAGAAGTTATACACCAATGGAGACAGATGCTGCTTCCTGTCCTCCGAAGTTTTATTTTTGGGGTACATAATCTCAGGCCAATGAATCAAAATGGATCGCACGAAAATTGAGGCAATTATCACGAAGATTGAGATGGGCTTACAAGTAGTATTTATTGGGAGGTTTGTTTAGAGAGTTCTTCGGTTTTTGAAGTTTGATTATTTCTTATTAATAAATCCGCTTCCGAATTCGTTTATTGGTTTTCTTGATTATCAATTGGTTGCAAGTATACGAAATTGCTTCACGTTTTGTAACCAAAATATTGTCATTTTGATCTCCTTGCAAGTTATATCATAGCATCACCCTTTGTGTACAATTTTGAGATCTCTACTCTGTCACTGATGAGATGCACCGCAATGTGATAGGGAGAGCAACATGAGCTGTCCAGTTTCTTTCCAGTAAGACCACATCAACACAAAACTGCAAGGCTCAAGGAAAGAGCCGGTATGAGATTTGACAATGGATATCAGATCTAACAAAAGTTGTTTAGTGGGAAAACAGGAATCTTGCATGTTACGACGACAGTATGGAGGGCGGGGTGTGTGTCGGAGCACGCTAGACTGACTAGACCGGCCCGCTAGACTGACTAGACCGGCCCGCCCTACTTTATTGCAAATTTATATCCCCTGAGCAGCAAGTAATCACGGTGTACAAACTAACCCCATCTAGTTCCATATACTTTATCTATTTTGTTCAATGGCATCCATGGGCGGTGCTTTGTAGGGACAGGGGGACCGTCCTCCTGTTTTTTCGTGCAGTAGTGTACATTTCTCCATATGTAGCGTAAAATTTTTTAAAAAATTTTATTTCGCCCCCTAGACTTTTAGTCAATCTCCGCCACTGGCATTAACAACAAACACACGTAGCAAATCTCATTCGTAGCATGACTGTAGAGTTTAGAGAAGGTAAGATATAGACAACCTTACATCTATTCCTTGGCTGTTTTTAAAGAGACCCTCGACTCGTAAAGAAACGTACAAATAGAGAAGCAGCGCAAACATCAAACAAACAAATAGTCAAACTTACAAATACAAACAAACATAATACAAAAATTTGGAGGTAAATATCTACTATTACAAACGAAATGGTCATATGACATGTGACAACCAATTCATGCAATTTTATCTTAAAACAATAAGTAGAATTTTATATCCTTAAGACACTCATACTCTACATCTAACTTATGCCCTAAAAATCGTTAACATTAATCTTACATTGCCACAAACTTTTATCTGGACCATATATTCAGGAGAGTTGTAATTCTAGCTAATTCTTTCTAATATGCTATACCCTGGTAAATTTAAGACTGACTTTACCCCTTATTCAGTCAAGTGATGATTTCCTTCACTTTAATAATAGTTGTTGTAGAGATTATTCTCCGAACAATTTAATCACCGGATGAATTGAAAGTCGTGGATAACACTTTCAGATCAAACTATTAGCAGTTCACTCAAATATTTGATCGAATAAAATTCAATTCGAATCAAGAAAAAGTATGAATTCGTCTGTGTATCAATGAACCAGTGAAAATTTTGATCAATCAATTATCTTGGATATGCGCGAGATTGGAAACTGCCTCCAGGCAGTTTTCAATTTTTCTTATTCCTAAATTTGCCACTTAAATTATAAAACGAAATTTATGCCAAAATTCGTAAAATCAATTTTTCTATTGATTTTTTAACATAACAACTTAGATAAGAATTTTTTTTTTCATGTCAGCCTGGAAGCACGACCCCAGCTAGGAGCTGCCGCCCCTTGGACCCCGCTATCCGGAGGCGCTGCCCCCGGACCCCGTCGTTGCCCCTTGTAACTCTCATTGAATCATTAAACCTTAAACAAACGTGCACCCCACACCCAACTTGTTTAATGAATTTCATAATTCACGTTGATCGACAAAATAAATTCAATTACACTAAAATATCCAAAAGTTATTGCTTGCCTTCTTTTCATATGTTCACACCATCTCAATCTACATTCCCTTATCTTATCTGTCATAATATATATCAACATTCTATATGCAAAATGTTTAACCATTTAACTGTTGTAAAAACATATATATCAACATTCCATACGTAAAAATGTTTTACAATTTAGCTGTTTTAAAAACATTATACTAAATTGTTTAAACCAGTCTATTTGCCAGATTAATTATTATGTGATAAACAAAATATTACAAGAATGTTCTACTACTTATAAAATATTCTAATATTTGAAATAGTAATCAGGATCAATAAATATTAATCAAAGAATATTACAAGAATATTCTATTACTTCTAAAATATTCTAGTCGTTGAAATAATAATCAGGAACAATGAACATGAATAAAAGAATATTATAAGAATGTTCTAGTACTTTTAAAATATCCCAGTCTTTGAAATAATAATCAGGAGCAATAAACGTGAATCAAAGAATATAACAAGAATGTTCTAGTACTTATAAAATATTCCGGTCATTGAAATAATAATGAGGAGCAATAAACATGAATCAAAGAATATAACAAGAATGTTCTAGTACTTCTAAACTATTCTAGTATTTGAAATAATAATCAGGAGCAATAAACATGAACCAAATAAAATTACAAGAATGTTCTAGTACTTCTAAAATTTTCCCGTCTTTGAAATAATAATCAGGAACAATAAACATGAATCAAAGAATATGACAAGAATGTTCTAGTACTTTTAAAATATTCTAGTACTTAAAATAATAATTAGGAACAATAAACAAGAATCAAACAATATTACAAGAATGTTCTAGTATTTCCAAAATATTATAGTCTTTGAAATAATAACCAGGAACAATAAAATGAATCAAAGAATATTACAAGAATGTTTTACTACTTATAAATTGTTATAATCTTTGAAATAACAATCAGGAACAATAAACATGAATCAAAGAATATTACAAGAATGTTCTAGTACTTTCTAAAATATTCTAGTCTTTGAGATAATAGTCACAATAAACTTGAATCAAACAGTTGTTGCATGATTTATATGTGATTGTGCCTCCTCAAAATCCTAGCTATATAACTACCTATGTGTTTGCCTCCATTTGATAACAGCCTAAAAAATCATTATCGGCAAAGCTCCGGCGACCGCCAAACCAATTATCCGGTGCGTCTTTCTTCTCCGGTAGATGCTATCCTCGTAGCTGGTTTCTTACAGCCTACACTCAAGCTCATTTACCTTGTTTGGTCTTAGGATTTTTATATAAAAGACACCCACTAGTGACTGTGGTGGAGACGGCATGGTTGTTCTCGGGTCACGCTCGACTTAAATCGGTTTAAGATAACAACATGGTGGCTGTGATGATCCAACTCAGACACAATGAAGATGAGTAGATGACGGCATGGGATGTGCCACCGCCAAAAATTGGACAGCAGCGGTGCTACGAAGATCGGTGGTTAGCATGGAGAGGGGATTTGTTTCGGTGATAAAAACGCGGCTGACAATCACTGAATCGACGAGAATCATGAGGGTTTAGACAACAAACGTGGTTTCTAACGTCTGATCTGACTGTTAAAAGGTAAGAACCTTTGAACCTTCTAGATCTAGTTTAATGTTTAATTTTTATGCCCGTATGTACATCAGGGCTCTAATTAGGCACATGTTTCGTCGAGTTCGTTAAGAATGATGGTGTTGGATATTAATCATGGTTTATCGGGAGAATTGAGAAGGGGAAGTTTATTATCAACCAACGCTTAAACTTGACAAATTATTATTTGTACAACATTAAGTAATTTAACTATATCAAATATTCAAGATTTAAATATACTAATGAACTAGTTCAAGAAAATGATATTTAAAAAACCAACTTTAAAGATACATCAAGAATAATATAGCTCCTGCTTTGACATAAATGAATATTTCAAAAATCTTTCATTTGAGTCAAGTGAATAATCATCTTCGTATGACTTGATATTATAAAGACATCAAGTGTTAATGTAAAACTAGTCCACTTAATAGATGTATTGTCTTCTAGAAGGTGAGGTTAAAGGTTTGAGTCTCAAGGATAACAAATTATGGTGTATTTAGTCTAGCAAAACTAGGGTTTGTTGACTAAAAAAATGAAAATCATTGACATTATGGTGCAAGATTTTTAAAGGAACCTTTCGTTGTAATCTGAAAGTGCTATGCGGGATGACTAGCATTCAAGATCTGGAAAAAATGTTGACAACATTTATAGTGCTTATAATGATATCCGCAAGACTGTTTACTTTGTGATCACTTTCAACCGTTCATACCAAAATATTAAAGTGACTTGATATTGAAATATTGTCTGGAATTTTAAGTTCTTATCAAGTTATTTTTTTGCTTTTGATTCAATGAAGTTTTTGTTCTGTTTTGCTTTTGATCAGATGAAGCTTTAAGGAAATTGCATAATTTTTTTTTTTCTGACAAATAGAGTTTTGCTTTATTCTGGATACAAGTGACTAGGGACTAATATGTATTTTTTTCAACTTTTAGACTACTTTGTTATCCAAGTTAATTAAAGCAACTCTGTTTGCTCAACAAAGACTTTTGAATTATAATTGCCTTTCATGCTGACATTGTTAATATCTTTGGGGTGAAAGGTTTTAAATGTCACGCAACATGGTAAATAAATTTATTTATTTTTTCACTTTGATTGCAAATTTATATGTCAATAAAGTTGATGTTCGGGTCCTTTTCTTCAGGTGTGTTTTAAATGATATTTTAGTTTTTTGAAGATTGTGATAATGTGGGTATATGTGCGGATTTAAAAGTATGCTTTAGGCCTGTGGTCATAGCGATAAACCTATAGGTGGAAAATTTTCCTAAATGTCTTCTTAAAATTGAAATCCTTAAGCCCTACTTTTTGGGTAGTTTGATTCGTAGGTGTTGCAAGAGTATGAGAGATTTATAGAAAAAAGTTAGTTTAATCGTGCTTTGGTGTATTTAACTTTTTTTTTTAGAATATTGGGCTATTGACCGTGTTATTAAAACATGAGATTATAATTGTATATCCTGTTGAACAAAAAGGACATATGAAGAAGTTGGAAGGCATAAAAGAAAACATCTTGTGCTCGAGAGGGTAGACAAAAATAGAAAAAAAAATGAAGGAAAGGGAAAGGGAATGGAAAACATGTGAGATACGAATCAACAAATATGCCTAGTAGATTACCTGTAGTATTGTTATTTATAGGGTTTGAGGAGGATAGAATGTAGGCAGAGCTTATGTTTATCACTTGGGAATGAAAGACTACTATCAGAAAGACATTCGGCTTAGTTTAGAAAGACAAACACAAAGAGATATAAACAAGCAAGAAAAAAAAGTTGCATAAATAAAGAGCTACTAATATACGCAACATGGTGGCATGATAAGCAATAGCATATGTATATCATAAGACATAATATCATCGAGCAAACATATGCACATGAAAACAATAAAGACAGAAGTATGCAAAGTTCTCCTAGCAATGGGTAGGGATCTACGTTTAAGAGATTATTACAAAAAGAGCAAAATTTCCTAGAAATGAGATACGAAAAGTTTAGTATATACATGAAGTGCAAAGAAGATCCACCCAATTGTCAAAAAAAAAAAGAGAAGAAGAGAGAGCATTTGCCAACATGTAATAACCATAAATAACTAGCACATGATTGACAAAAGTATCATAACGGTCGATGTGAAATTGCCTAAGATGTTACAGAACGATCCCAGATATTTAAACTTCATTGTCTTTGGCCCTTCCTGGTCTTCAATAGTCACATGGTTCTCCTTCTCGATGATCCGCTAAAGTTACCGTATATATACTCAGTTTTGACATGCTGATGCGCAAACCTTTACTCTCTAAGGCCAATCGTCCTCTTCAAACCTCACATTTAGGTCCTCTTCGTTTTTAACTACTAGCACTATATCATCCGCTAAAAATATGTACCATGGAATGTCTTGTTGAATAGACTTCAACAACTCATCCAGACTAGATTTCATTGAGAAAGTTAAACTCAAAACTCAATGTTCTCTCCAACGCAATTCAAATCTCAGTAAAAGTTTTAAGCTACTAGACTACAAACTAAATCATTAGTAGTTGAAAAAGATTTCAAAACTAATTAGATAAGATCAAACATTAATTATTAATTATCTAAACCTAGTTGTAAGCCAAATAATATTTGACGTGATATGCAACCCAAACTCACTACTAAAGCTTAGGGCTGTAAATTTTTTTAAAGAAAACATTGGATGTGAACTCATGGTGTTTTGTGACTACACTTTTCTTCGTTGGTGTTGCTTGAACCTGAAGGATCCATATCGTATCATATGCAAACTACTATAGATGAATCATGTTGTTATAAACACAACATTTTGTGTTTTAAAAAAACCAGAGATTTGGCAGTCAAAATCCAATAAAAATCACAGTGATGTGAACCATGGTTATCATGGTATCAGCATGACCGTTCATTCTGCATGTGAACATTTTCTAGATGTTCAAGGCAGTAATGAATGTGTTGGAATTTTGTGTGAAAAGAAAAAGGAAAAAGAAAATATAAACTTTTAACCTTTCACCTACCAGTTCATTTGTCATGAATATGGTGCTTGTTAGTGGGCAATTGGTCATGAATATGCTAGTTAGTGGGCATAATGGCAACCTTTGAAATGCCAAGACTACAAGTATAAATAGAGGCATTTGGCCTCTTTTTGAAGTTGCTAGTTTTTAAGATTTCTACACCACAAGCTCCAAAGGTTCCAAACACAATCATTTGCTTTGTTGAATTTTCAACAACCTACAACGATCGGTTCTCTCGAGAAACAATCTTGTTTCAGGTGAAGTTTCGGGTTTTCGGTTAACTCCGGCAGTACACACTGCTTCGGCTGTTGTACCCTGGGAAACAGTCGGGTTCACCTGGGTGACCCGAAATCTGTTTTAAGGGACCTCTGTTGAACAACAATCCTCAGCCACCGAACTCATTTCAATTCGTTTCATCTTGTTTTCTACTTCTTCTTGTAATTTCAATTTTAGAATTTTTATATTTCTTGTATTACTTTATTTTAAATTCTGTATTTTTCTGAATTGTAATTCGAGTAATTGAATAATAAAAGTATTTGTTTATATTGTGAACGGTGTTCCTACATAATGCATTAGTGCATTTCTTAAAAAGTTAGATTTGAAGAATTATATTTTGCTAGTTGCAATGAATTTTTTTAGATGCCACCAAAGGTATAAATTTTTTTAAAGTGCTTTTAAACATTTCTTTTATTACGGTTCATTTTTTATTTCATTTTTTAGGATAAAAATGTTCTCATCATAACCGTTAGACGTGGAGAAGCTATCATTATGTAACCAACGAAGGCACATAAGAATATAATTATAAACAAATTCTTTTGTGCCATCGTTGGTTGCATAATAATAGCTTCTCCACCTCTAATGGTTATGTTGGGAACATTTCCGTCCTAAAAAATGAAAAAAAAAGAAGCATAATAGAATTAGATAAAAGAAATACTTTAGAAGAATTTTATACCTTTTGTAACATCTAAAAAATAATTTCACTGCAACAGGCCAAAATATAATTCTTTCGAATCTATATTTTTTAAATGCATAAATGTGTTCATTGTTGTTTTGAACATCTAGAAAATGTTCACAAGCATAATGAGTAGTCTTGCTAATACAATGATAAGCATGGTTCACATCACCGTGATTTTTATTGGATTTTGAATGTCAGATCTCTAGTTTTTTTAAAACACAAAATGTTGTATTTACAACAACATGATTCATATGTAGCAGTGTGCATATATGATATGGGTCCTAGTTCAAGCAACACCAACGAAGAAAAGTGTAGTCAAAAAGCACCTTGAGTTCACATCCAAGGTTTAAAAATCTTACAACATAGTGTTGTCGGTTTTTTTCATCCCTAGTAAGTTGTTTAAACAAAGAGGAATCTAACTTAAAACGAAATTCATAAATTAACCAAAGCACTAAGCCCAAAACAACAAATCTAACTTAGGACAAAATTCATCATCAAACCATTTAGATTCTATGGAAAAATATCTTGCCCTCTTTTATTAAAATCAAATCCTAGTTGTATAACATATAATACATAAATAAAACAACAAATCAAAGTAGAAAAATTCAAAAGGATCACAACCTGTTGTGTGGTGGTCATGGTGTGTTTATCGTCGTGGGGATTATTATCAAAGTAACTGAATTGATGAGACGAATTAATGATATCCTGTATATTTATACATACTTATAATAACGTATGATCTTTGCCTTATACAACATCCATCAAAATATTCTTGGCCAGTAACCAACTGCGAGTTTTATCATTTTCCCTTTTCTCCATTTTGTAACTTTAGAGATGTTACACATGTCCATATATCAGAGATCTTGAACTTTAGAATTTATTCAAGCATTAGACGCAAAACCACTAAATCTAGTTAGATTGATTTGGTGCATGTATTATATCTTGTTTGTGATCTATTTAAACAATGAATCTTGTTATCTTATCTATTGCAAGCTTGTTGAAATACTTGCTTTTAAGCAATGTATGAAAACTCGTTTGAGAGACGTTGGATCCACTGCAAACTTGTGAAATGCGTGTTTTAATTCAAGACTTGATCGGTCTGAATTACAAACAAAGCATTGTTATTTGTTTTAGAGACTTTGGTAATCTTATATCTATGTGCAAACTTGTAGAATACATGTCATTGAATTTATTTCTATTTAGACTTGTGATTGCATATATATATATATATATATATATATATATATATATATATATATATATATATATATATATATATCAAATGTATACTTGTTCACCAACTCTGCAAATAGTTGATCAAATTGTATTTTACATGCGTATCATGTTAGAAGCTTGGCTGAAGAATACATATAAGAACATTTGGACCTGGTTAAACAATATACATATTTATACAGTTGAAAGTTATGATGTAATGTTTTGGATATTTTGTTATTTAATACTATGTTTGAATGAATATTGTGTTTTGATTTAATCAAATCTTTAAATATTGAAACTTACATATTTTCCTTTTAAATAAAAAAGTCAATTACTTATTTCTTCTCCTCAAGAGGAAATATGTAATTAATTTTAAGAGTTGGGTAGATATGTAATAAATGTTTTTAGTAAGAAGATAATATGTAAAATTCCATATAAGATATTATATAATTTCTTAAGAGGAAATATGTAATTAATTTTAAGAGTTAGGTAAATATGTAATAAATGTTCTTAGCAGGAAGATATATGTAAAACTCCCTTTAAGATATTATATAATTGAATTTTTTAATGATTAATTAAGTTTTAATTAATTATTATGATAAGAAGATCTATATATTTGATATTTAATTGTATAATTTAATTATTTATTATTACTATTAAATATAAAAGATAATTAGTACTTAACATCTCAGAGACGGGAAAAAGGTTTTCATGGTTGATGAGGAGATAACATGTGTCCAAAGTATCTATTCTTTTATTAGAATAAGTAAATTTTGTAATTTTTCTTTATTACATTAAATAAATATTTGTAACATTAGTCTAATCACACATCTTTATGAAAAAAATTGTTGAGATTACAATAGAATTAAAGAAAAATAAGATGAATTTCGTGCTAATATATTTGTCTACAACCTTGTATCTCCAGACCATTCTAATAATAATTTCAGGGACAAAAGAAGAACCTGATCAAGGTTTGATCTAAATGTCTTTCTTTTCCAATATGCATCTTGATTGATACTAAGTTTTCTGTTTTTATATGCATATATGGGAAACATAGGAAAAAGAAAGAGGAATACGAGGATGAATTGATAGTGATATTAAAAGCCTCTCATATGCAAGCAATATAGACATAGACACACAAACTTATGTATAAAAGAAACATGCATATGACCAGCATAAGCATACGAAGAAAAAAACGGTGCATAAAGATACATAACAGAGCAGATTACAGTATACACCATGTAGGCAAGCCGATGACACACACATCCAACATAGCATCCTGTTATACATATATTGTAACAACCGTCAAAATTCGAGAATTTACTCTTTATTAATCGGGTCAAACGAGCTGGGCCCAATACGAGGTAAGGCCCAACTAAGGCCTCATTTATAAAGTGAAGCCGTTTAAACTTACAGTATGTTAACGAAATTGCTACATACTTTCTTGGTTTTACAAAAGGAAACGAACGATATTCTTATTTAATATTGACAATCGGTTATTATCAAAACTTGGTAATAAAGTTATCAACATTATATTATTATTATTATTATTATTATTATTATTATTATTATTATTATTATTATTATCAAATTAGGGGGCCTATTCAGACAGCGAAATAAAAGAACGTGAAAGACATATAAACTAGTTAAACGCGCAACCTGGATCTGTTATAACCCGACTTTCGGGAGATTGATCTGGTGCAATGAAATAAAATTTCTGATGACGTTTTATTTTATTGAGATTATTACAGTCACGATAAGATAATCAGTGATAGCAAACGTGGCTCGAATAGGTTCATTACGCGATTTATACGCGGTTGCACTCGCTACAAACCAGGGGCGGCCCGGGGGAGGGGCAAACCCGACCTCCGTCCCGGGCCCAATTTTTCGAGGGGCACATTTTTATATATGTATTTATATATATATATATTATTGTATTTTTAAAATAAAAAAAAGAAACTACTAGTTCATAATTGGATAGAAGCTTGACCCACTAAAATACCCAAAAAAATTGGGCCCATTTCATTTCTCAAAAGCCCTTTATCCTAACCGGCTCCATGGACGCTCACGTTCAAGAAGAAATTGAAATTCAAAATCCCAAAAAAAAAACCCTTGACCTCACTGTGCTCGACCGACGATTGCGCCCTCAGCCCTCACCCTGCGAAGTGCAACCGGGAGGCTTTGCTGCGGCAGCTGCCGGCTGCATGCGACGATGCGACCACAGACCACTCGACCAGCCTCTCCCTCGACCTTCAATTCTTCAAGATTTGCGACCACTCACCAGGTAATGTTTTTGTGTTGATTGTTGTGTTGTTGATTAATGATTAAATAATTTAAATTGTTAATGTTTTTGTGTTGATTTGTGAATTTGTCATGTTGAATTAATGAATTAGGATTTAGGTTAGGATTTACAGTTTACTGATTATTGAATGACTGATTTAGGTTTATTAATTTAGTTCAAATTTTGGGTCCATTTACTGAGTTATTTTGACCCTTATTTCACCCGTTTAGGTAAAATATGGAAGTTAATCCCGAACATATTAACTTATGACATTTCGTTTAGGTTTCGGGGCGTTGCCCCGAACCCCACAAGGGGGCGCTTCCCCCTTGACCCACGCCCGCTGACTGGCCAGCGGGAGCGCCACCAGGGGCTGCGCTGCCCCCACGACCCCGCAAGGGAGCGCGGCCCCCTTGACCTCCACTTGGTCAAGAGCTTTGAATGCGTTAGGGCCTTTTTTCCCCGACTCGTCCTGGGCACCCAATTTCTCAGGGCGAGGGGCAAACCCGACCTCCGTCCCAGGCCCAATTTTTCGAGGGGCACATTTTTATACATGTATTTATATATATATATATTATTGTATTTTTAAAATAAAAAAAAGAAACTACTAGTTCATAATTGGATAGAAGCTTGACCCACTAAAATACCCAAAAAAATTGGGCCCATTTCATTTCTCAAAAGCCCTTTATCCTAACCGGCTCCATGGACGCTCACGTTCAAGAAGAAATTGAAATTCAAAATCCCAAAAAAAAAAACCCTTGACCTCACTGTGCTCGACCGACGATTGCGCCCTCAGCCCTCACCCTGCGAAGTGCAACCGGGAGGCTTTGCTGCGGCAGCTGCCGGCTGCATGCGACGATGCGACCACAGACCACTCGACCAGCCTCTCCTTCGACCTTCAATTCTTCAAGATTTGCGACCACTCACCAGGTAATGTTTTTGTGTTGATTGTTGTGTTGTTGATTAATGATTAAATAATTTAAATTGTTAATGTTTTTGTGTTGATTTGTGAATTTGTCATGTTGAATTAATGAATTAGGATTTAGGTTAGGATTTACAGTTTACTGATTATTGAATGACTGATTTAGGTTTATTAATTTAGTTCAAATTTTGGGTCCATTTACTGAGTTATTTTGACCCTTATTTCACCCGTTTAGGTAAAATACGGAAGTTAATCCCGAACATATTAACTTATGACATTTCGTTTAGGTTTCGGGGCGTTGCCCCGAACCCCACAAGGGGGCGCTTCCCCCTTGACCCCCGCCCGCTGACTGGCCAGCGGGAACGCCACCAGGGGCTTTGCCCCTTGGACCCCGCCAGGGGCGCTGCCCCCACGACCCCGCAAGGGGGCCGGGCGCGGCCCCCTTGACCCCCACTTGGTCAAGAGCTTTGAATGCGTTAGGGGCCTTTTTTCCCCGACTCGTCCTGGGCACCCAATTTCTCAGGGCCGCCCCTGGTTCTGCGCTTCTCATCTTCACGAAACAGGTGGCCACAACGAAAGTGGTGGCTCTGGCTGACACAGGTGGGGTTCTGAAACATTGTTTCATGATGCATGGTGTGCTTGCGATGAGCAGTCCAAACTCAGATATAAGTTGTTCTCATGATTTGTTTGGATCTTTTGGTTGTGGGTGTGTATTAGGATGAATAAAGCCGAGTAGTGATGGTTGAGAGGTTCGATGATAATGGGGCTTGGTATGTTAACTCTTAAGATGAGTGTTGGTAGACTTGTTCTCGTTACCCTCTTGATCTATGGCTGCGTTTAAAACTTGTTTTCAACCAACAGATCTGAAAGTTGGGTTGATTAAGATGAAAATCTGGTGAGATTGGGTGCTTGTATGGTGGAATGAGTCTCAGTCAATACGGTCAAAGCTGGTCAAATTGGACAGATCCGGTCAACAATGATAGCCGCTTGTTCAAAAGTGATCGTGATGCAAAACCAAGTCCATCAGTGAGCTCGGATCCCTAATTGGTCTCCGGTTCTCAAAATGAGTTCATGTACGCGAACCGACCCAGAAGGTATACCCACACACTAATCTTTTATAATATCCATCGTATTAATCTTGACTTGTGCACTATAATCATTTACAGTTGCAACTAAATTAATTGAAAGAAATCAGTAAACATGTAAAGGATTAATAATGATTAGTGTGGAATGTTTGATAAAATAATTAAATTTACAAAAGACGGGTAAGTTTACGAACTATGTGCATACCGACTTCAAAAGAATTGAGACAACTAATTATGATAATCTGACGATTAGAGTGTGATGATTTTAGTGGATTATTCCAACTATCGGACGATATATAAATTAATATTTTTTTTTTCAAATAAGAATAGATGAAATCAAGTACACATATATAAACATATATAAAATCTCGAATATATGTATATAAATACAAATTGAAAGCATTAAATATTTAAATTTGTTGGTTATGAGCAAATCGTAATCAATAAACCAAATGTATGTGTGTGTGTGTGTGTATATATATAGGGGAGAGTTTCTAAAAAAACCACCATTTTGGAAAAACTAAGAAAACTAATCACAATTGTTATCAATCAATTTCATTTTTCGTTTTTTCTTTTACATTTTGTTTTATTATAACGTTATATTTGTTAACAAAAAGAAAAAAAAATAAAAAATATATGTAATTTATGTTATTACATATATGTAACTTGTAAACTACATATATGAGTTACATATATGTAACTTTAAATGTTACATATACGTAACTTCGTCATATATATATTTTTATTAAATTTTTTTTGTTGTTTATAACATTTCTAATTTACTAATAAAAAATCATGAATTTTTTTTCAAAATTGATTAGTTAGTATGATTTTTCTTAGTTTTCTCCAAAGTAAGGAGTTATATATATATATAGACACACCTACGCACTTTCGATTGCTTTAAACGAGATCTTACAAACTGATGATTTTGTTAAATATATCATACAATTCGAAAGGTTTTAATTATTTTAAAACTCAAACATTTGCTTTTATAAAGTTCGATTGTTGGAACAATCATATTATATAAAGATATGTATAAGAAAAGTTCAAACATTCGATATGCAACTATATAAACAAATGAGTTTCAAGTAAGTTTGATTGAAGGGTTTCATATAATATATGTTTATATTGACGAATTGAAGATAAAAATATATATATGGACCTAATGACTACTATTTCAACAAAATAGTTTTAAATATATCTCGTACATATATGAATACATTTTGGGATGCAATAAACCTTGTTACAACGGATTATACATATACACGTTAGGTCATTTTATTGTTTTTATTGTAAATATGAACTGATTAATCAACACAGTTATACAAAATAACAACAATTATCAAGTTTGGTAAAAAAGATTATATATGCACATTTTAAGCATATCAATTATAAACACATCCGATTGAATAAATAATCGAGTATTAAAGAATAAACAATATTGATTCAAAAGTAACATATGCAAACAAGAGTCCTCGAATAATCGAATTTAATACTAGTGAGGACGCGTTAAATTACGTATGACATTATGCCAAATAGACACATAAAACAAGGATACCAATATTGGTTATTGATACACTTCTGATCTACAAACATGACATCATATTTGACTCAATTGAGAAATATTATACTAGCTCAGACACACATAGAATTGACTAGCACTGATGTGCATAGATTGGTTACTACAATTTTGATTATGACGTTGTTTTCATTGCTTCATACAAGGTGAGTTTCACAACCCCTTTTTACTATTTTTATATTCACGGGAGGAAATCATGCACAACACATTATTTGAACACAAGTGATACACACACAATGTTATTACATGAGTCACATTTATCGCATTAAGTCACATATTCTGTAACCGTTAATTATGGGTAAACGTGAATTATTGGGAATAGTACTATTCGGGAGCGACAACTCGCGCCCATAGTTAGTCGCTCTAACTTTGACCGGAGGTCAAATCGGGTGCATAATATTCATCTCAATACAATGTTTTGTGATATACCATTAGGATGGGGCAACTCAATCATGTCAAGTTCGGTTATGGGAGCTTATGTTAACAATGATTAACTCATTATATTGTTTTGAGAACAATAGACACATTTTGAAATCTTGTGGTTCAAATGGAAAACAATATTTTAACGTAACGATTTTAAAACTATGTTTCAACTCATTAAAACTTGTGAACTCACGAGCTTTATAATGAATGTTTTGGAGGTTTGGCATTAGAAGTCACATTGCATCATTCAAACCATTTGCTTATGTACAATTAAGATGAACCACATGCCGATGCCCATTTAGTTTTATCAACGCGAATGTTAGTACTATCTTATATTCAATGTGTTCTTAGATATTCGATTTCGTCTCATCCCAATGTTTCCGCCTCGGGGGGTGTGACATATATCCTCCAAGACTAAGATCCTACCTAAGATTTTTAAACCTTGGATGTGAACTCAAGGTGTCTTGTGACTACGCTTTTCTTCTTAGTTTTATCAACGTGAATGTTAATATTATCTTATATTCAATGTGTTCTTAGATATTCGATTTCGTCTCATCCCGGTGTTTCCGCCTCGGTGGGTGTGACATATATCCTCCAAAACTAAGATCCTACCTAAGATTTTTAAACCTTGAATGTGAACTCAAGGTGCCTTGTGACTACGCTTTTCTTCGTCGGTGTTGTCTGAGCTAGGATCCATATCGTACCATACGCAAACTGCTACTAATGAATCATGTTGTAAACACAAAGTTTTGTATTTTAAAAGAACTAGAAATCTGGCATTCAAAATCCAATAAAAATTGCAGTGATGTGAACCAAGCTTATCATGTATCATTAGGACTGCTCATTTTGCTTTTAAGCATTTTCGAAATGTTCAAAGCAGCAATGAACAAATTTATGCATTTTAAAAAAAATGTATTCGAAAAAATTATATTTTGGCGAGTTGTAATGAGAAATTATTATTGAGATGTTGCAAAAGTTATAAAAATTTTTTAAGAGCTTTTAAACATTTCTTTTGTCTAATTATATTACAATTCATTTTTTATTTCATTTTTGGGCTGTAATGGTTATGATGAGAGCATTTACATCCTAGAAAAATGAAAATAAAGAAGCAGAATAAAGTTAGATAAAATAAATACTTTAAAATAATTTTATAACTTTTGTAACATCTCAAAAATAGTTTCACTGCAACTTGCCAAAATATAATTTTTTCTAACCTAATTTTTTTTAAATGCACAAATGTGTCCATTGATCCTCTGAACATCTTGAAAATGTTCACACGAAAAACGAGCAGTCCTGATGATAGCATATTAAGCATGGTTCACATCACTGCGATTTTTATTGCTGAATGCAGATCTATAGTTTTTTTTAAAACACAAAACGTTGTGTATGATACGATATGGGTCCTAGTTCAAGCAGCACCAATGAAGAAAAGCGCGGTCACAAGGCACCTTGAGTTCACATCCAAGGTTTAAAAATCTTACAACATGATGTCGTCGGTTTTCTTCATCCCTGGTAAGTTGTTTAAACAAAGAGGAACCTTACCAAAGTACTAAGCCCAAAACAACGGATCTAACTTAGGACGAAATTCATCATCAAACCATTTAGATTCATGGAAAACAAACAAATATCTTATCCTCTTTTATAAAAATCATATCCGAGTTGGTGTTGATTGAATTTCAAGCAAACCGACGACAATATGTTGTAAGATTTTTAAACCTTGGATGTGAACTCAAGGTGCCTTGTGACTACGCTTTTTTTGCTGGTGTTGTCTGAGCTATGACCCATATCGTACCATACACAAACTGCTACAAATGAATAATATTGTTGTAAACACAACGTTTTGTGTTTTAAAAGAACTAGAAATCTGGCATTTAAAATCCAATAAAAATTGCAGTGATGTGAACCATGGTTATCATGGTATCATCACGACTGCTCATTTTGCTTTTCCGCATTTTCGAGATGTTCAAAGCAGCTATGAACACATTTGTGCATTTTAAAAAAAATTGGATTCGAAAGAATTTTATTTTGGCGAGTTGCAGTGAAATTATTTTTTAAACATTTCTTTTGTCTAATTATATTACAATTCATTTTTTTATTTCATTTTTGAGCTGTAATGGTTATGATGAGAACATTTCCAACCTAGAAAAATGAAAATAAAGAAGCAGAATAGAATGGGATAAAAGAAATACTTTAAAATAATTTTATAATTCATGTAACATCTCAAAAATAGTTTTACTGTAACTCGCCAAAATATAATTTTTTCAAAGATAATTTTTTTTTAAAATGCTGCTCTGAACATCTTGAAAATGTTCAGAAGTAAAACGAGCAGTTCTGATGATACCATATTAAGCATGGTTCACATCACTGCGATTTTTATTATTGAATTCAGATCTTTAGTTTTTTTTTAAAACACAAAACGTTGTGTTTACGACAACATGATTCATATGTAGCAGTTTGCATATGATACGATATGGGTCCTAGTTCAGGCAACACCAACGAAGAAAAGCGTGGTCACAAGGCACTTTGAGTTCACATCCAAGGTTTAAAAATCTTACATGTTGTCGTCTGTTTTCTTCATCCCTAGTAAGTTGTTTAAACAAAGAGGAACCTAACTTAAAACGAAACTCATAAATTAACCAAAGTACAAAGCCCAAAACAACGGATCTAACTTAGGACGAAATTCATCATCAAACCATTTAGATTCATGGAAAACAAACAAATATCTTGCCCTCTTTTATAAAAATCATATTCGAGTTGGTGTTGCTTGAATTTCAAGCAAAGCGACGACAGTATGTTGTAAAATTTTTAAACCTTGGATGTGAACTCAAGGTGCCTTGTAACTACGCTTTTCTTCGTTGGTGTTGTCTGAGCTAGGACTCATATCGTACCATACGCAAACTGCTACAAATGAATCATGTTGTAAACACAACGTTTTGTGTTATAAAAGAACTAGAAATCTGGCATTCAAAATCCAATAAAAATCGTAGTGATGTGAACCAAGCTTATCATGTATCATCAAGACTGCTCATTTTGCTTTTGAGCATTTTCGAGATGTTCAAAGCAGCAATGAACAAATTTGTGCATTTTAAAAAAGAATGGATTTGAAAGAATTATTTTTTGGCGAGTTGTAGTGAAATTATTTTTGAGATGATGCAAAAGTTGTAAATTTTTTTAAGAGCTTTTAAACATTTCTTTTGTCTAATTATATTACAATTCATTTTTTATTTCATTTTTGGGCTGTAATGGTTAAGATGAGAGCATTTCCATCCTAGAAAAATGAAAATAAAGAAGCAGAACAGAATTAGATAAAAGAAATACTTTAAAATAGTTTTATAACTTTTGTAACATCTCAAAAATAGTTTCACTGCAAGTCGCCAAAATATAATTTTTTCAAACCTAATTTTTTTAAATGCACAAATGTTTTCATTGCTGCTTTGAACATCTTGAAAATGTTCACAAGCAAAACGAGCAGTCATGATTATACCATATTAAGCATGGTTCACAACACTACGATTTTTATTGTTGAATGCAGATCTCTGGTTTTCTTAAAACACAAAACGTTGTGTTTACAACATGATTCATATGTAGCAGTTTGCATATGATACGATATGGGTCCTAGTTCAGGCAACACCAACGAAGAAAAGCGTAGTCACAAGGCACCTTGAGTTCACATCCAAGGTTTAAAAATCTTACAACATGTTATCGTCGGTTTTCTTCATCCCTAGTAAGTTGTTTAAACAAAGAGGAACCTTACTTAAAACAAAACTCATAAATTAACCGAAGTACTAAGCCCAAAACAACGAATCTAACTTAGGACGAAAGAATTATATTTTGAGCATTTTCCACATGTTGAAAGCAGCAATAAACACATTTGTGAATAAAAAAATGGATTCGAAAGAATTATATTTTGACGAGTTGCAGTAAAATTATTTTTGAGATGTTGCAAAAGTTATAAAAAAATTTTAAAGTGTTTCTTTTATCTATTTCTTTTAAAATTAATCATCAAACCATTAAGATTTATGCAAAACAAAAAATACCTTGCCCTCTTTTATAAAAATCATATCCTAGTTGGATAACATAGAATACATAAATAACACAACAAATCAAAGTAGAAAAACTAAAAAAGATCACACCTGTTGTGTGGTGGTCATGGTGTGTTCTTCGTCGTCAGGATTATCATCAATGTAATTGAATTGATGAGACGAATTAATGATATCATGTATATTTATACATACTTTTGATAACGTATGATCTTCTTTCACAACATCCATCAAAATATTCTTGGATAGTAACCAACTGTGAGTTTCTCATCTTCCTTTTTTTCCATTTTCTAACTTTAGAGATGTTACACATGTCTATATATCAAAGATTTTGAACTTGAGAACTTATTCAAAGTAGAATACATAAATAACACAACAAATCAAAGTAGAAAAACTAAAAAAGATCACAACCTGTTGTGTGGTGGTCATGGTGTGTTCTTCGTCGTCAGGATTATCATCAATGTAATTGAATTGATGAGACGAATTAATGATATCCTGTATATTTATACATACTTATGATAACGTATGATCTTCTTTCACAACATCCATCAAAATATTCTTGGATAGTAACCAACTGTGAGTTTTCTCATCTTCCTTTTTTTCCATTTTCTAACTTTAGAGATGTTACACATGTCTATATATCAAAGATTTTGAACTTGAGAACTTATTCAAGTATTGGACGCAAAACCACTAAATTTAGTTAGATTGATTTAGTGCATGTACATATATCCTGTTTGTGATATATGTAAACAATGAATCTTGTTATCTTATCTATTGCAAGCTTGTTGAAATACTTGCTTTTAAACAATGTATGAAAACTAGTTTGAGAGATGTTGCATCTATCGCAAACTTGTGAAATGCATGTTTTAATGCAAGATTGATTAGTCTGAATTACAAACAAAGCATTGTCATTTGTTTGAGAGACTTTAGTAATATTATATATGTTTGTGTGTGTGTGTGTGTGCAAACTTGTAGAATACATGTCATTGAATTTATTTCTATTTAGACTTATGATTGCATATTTTTATGTATATATTTATCAAATGTATGAGTGCTCACCAACTATGCAAATAAATGATCAAATTGTATTTTACATGTGTAACATGTTTGAAGCTTGGGTGAAGATACATATAGGAACATTTGGACCTAGTTAAACAATATAAATATTTATATTAGGGGTGTGCAAATGTCGGTTCGGTTATTAGCTTCCACCGAAACCGAAAACCGACGGTTCGGTTAATGGAATTCTGGAAACCGAAACCGAAAACCGACGGTTCGGTTAATGGAATTCCGGAAACCGAAACCAAGCATTGGTTTCGTTTATTTTCGTGGTGATTATTTTGAAGTTATAAAATTTTTATCGAACTCATTTTTATTGTTTTGAGGTGTTTTAAATTTTTTTTCAAGTATATATGAAAATTACCACAAATACATGAAAAAACATGAAAATACGGTTTAAATATACGAAAATACATGGAGAACATACACTACTACAAAAAAGAGTATTTGTGACCATAAAAACGGTCGCAAAACGGTCGCAAAAGCTCTTTTGCGACCGTTTTGCGGCCTATTTTAGTGGTCGGTTATACCTTGGTCGGTAATTATTTTTGCAACCATTTTTTGCGACCAAAATATTGTTGCAACCGATTTCGCGACTAGATTATCTGTCGCAAAATTAGCTAATAAATTTGCGACCAAATGTTTTTACGACGGAATTTGCGACCGAAATTTTAGAGACCAAGATCGCAACCAATTATTTTTGCAACAGATTTTCCAACCAAACTTTTGGCGACCAGAATTACGACGGAAATATTTGTGACTAGAACCGTGACGGAAAGTATTTGCAACCGAATCTTTTTGCGACCAACTTGTGACCGAATTGCTTGCAACCAAAGTTGCTACTAAATCTTTTTGTAGCTGATTTTGCGACCAAAATCATTAGTGACCAGTTTTTCAAATAAATTAGGGATTTTCAATGCATATTTACATTATAAGAATTCATGAGTTTTTAAAGCATTCTTACATACAATCTGGATCAATGTGTATGCATTTATCATTTAGTTAGCTATATTTTCGTAGTATTGAAACCTGATTAACCCAATCAAAGAAACCCAAAACCTGATTAACAAACCCCAACATCAACCCTAGTTTACCTAATGTAGAAGATAACGACTCATTCTAACCCAACTCACCCTAGCCCTAACATGATTTGGAATGGAGCCCCAAAGTATAATTAGTTATCAACCACTTTAAGCATAACAAAACTGATACAAAGAATTGGGGATTGGAAATAGTACCTTGATTGATGAATACGACTCAGTCGGAATTTGCAGCACAATAGTGAAAGAAGTATGAAATTTTTGTGAGTTTCGAATGAGCATAAACCGATTAAAACGTGGGGGAACGAGGGATTAGAATTCTCCATTTATTTCGGTATATGGTTTCTTCGATGATTGGAACTCAGAAGCATCAGATAAGGTTTCACCAAAGTTAGATGAAAAGTAGCACAGCAACACCCGATGCCCTTTTACTTCGATGATTTATTTATTTTATTTGATAATTATTCACTTATGTTATATTCTAATTTAATCATTGATATTATTTTTAATTGATTACGTATCTTGAATCTTGATATGATATTTACAAATTTGTTTTTTATTTACTTTCAGAAATGCATTTCAAAAATATTTTTTATTTTATTATTATTACTAAAAAGTCACCCAACATGTTGTGACAGATTTTAAGTCTGATTAGATACACATAAAGATGTGTATAAGCAGGGGTAAACATATCAAACCAATAATAGAAAAAAACAAAACTGACTTAACCGATCGGTTACGGTTTCGGTTTACCCAACTCCAATAACCGAAACAGAACCAATAAATATATTTTCATGTGTTTGAACATATTTTCATGTATTCTTCATGCATTTGATGTAATTTTCATATATATACACACACACATATATATATATATATACACACACACACATATATATATATATACATATATATATACACCTATATATATATGCTTGAAAGAGATTCAAAACATTTCAAACAATAAAAATAAGTTCCATAACCAAATTTATAACTTCAAAATAATCACCACAAAAATAACCGAAACCAAACCGAAACCGACCTTTATAACCGAAACTGGTGCTCGGTTTCAATTTTGGTTGCCGAAATTCCATTAACTGAACCACCATTTTCGTTTTCAGTGGAGGCTAATAACCGAACAGACATTTGCACATCCCTATGTATAAGTGTGGTTAAATGCAAATGATTGTTTTGAATTATCTTAGAACACACTCATTTTATATGATAAAATTATATATATTTAATTTAAATTAATAAACATTTGTTTAATTAGCAAACATAAGTAAATTGGTTAACACCTAATTTGACTATATTTAACTATGAAACACTATAATTAACTAGATATGACTAATATTGACCAAGTTTATCTAAAGTTTTATTTTACCTTGTAAATTACAAAACAAGTTGGAAGATATATAATGAGTTATAATAACCGACTATTGATCAAAAACGATCCAGCCAGCCTTTATTGAATATCAATAGCATCTATTAACAATTGTTGACCGTAATAGACGAATAATTTTAACCTCATTGATCATCAATTACCAATATTGACCTTCATTAACCCTAAATGCCCAGAGTTGACTAATATTAATAATTATTGACCTAGTCTTTATTTAATCTAACTAATACTAATTTCTATTATCTACTTTCATATGTTCTTAATTAATCATAATTGACTAACATTGATCCTAACTAATTAATCCCAATTTGCTAACATTTAATGTCATCATATATAATTGATCAAAATACCCCTAATATTACCCCTAACGATTAATATTAACTCTAATAAACAAACAATAACCATAATTATCGTATATGATAAATCAGTACCTAAATATGAAACATAAATGTTCATAATAAACAAAATGAACCCTATTTGTTTCCAGATCATTTTTGTTAACTAAGATTGAGACTTTTCTTTAGGTCGGTGTATTTGTGATCCTTTTTATGATTTATCTAATATTAATTATTATTTAAAGAAATCAACAATTATAGTTGCTGTCAAAAGAATAGTGGTAGTTATATTTGTGTCTGACTTGGTTTTTATTCTATTTTTCTGTCTTTATAAAATCGATGACTATAGTTTGCGACCAAAAATTTTTGTTGCTAATTGTGCGTCCTTTTTTAGACCAAATTAAGTTTTATTAATTGAACTTTCAAAAATTAACAATTAATTTTTGTGAGCTAGTCAATTTTGGTAGCTTTATTGCGACCATAATTGTGTCTGACTTGGTTTTTGTTGGTATATTTGTGACTATTTTTAATCAAAAAAAACAATCGTTAATTTTGTGACTAATTTTGCGACTAAAATAATTTCTCTAGCTAATTTTGCACTTGTTTTTTAGACCAAATTAATTTTTCTTTTACTTTTAAAATTAACATTTGTATATTACGACCGGAGTTATTTTGGTAGCTTTGTTTGCGACAATTTTTGCGATCAATTAAAACATGTGTATTTTACGACCGAAGTTATTTTGGTAGCTTTGTTTGCGACAATTTTTACAATCAATTAATTTGCGATTTTATATTTTTAATTTTATCATAAACTTAGCAACCGTCTTTGTGACCAAAACAATTTTGTTGGTATATTTGCGACTATTTTTTAACCAAAAATAAACTATCGCTAATTTAGTGACCTGTTTAATGTAATTCACTAATTTTGCAACTAAAATAATTTTTGTAGCTAATTTTGCACTTGTTTTTCAGACCAAATTAATTTTTATTTTACTTTTAAAATTAACAATTGTATTTTACAACCAAAGTAATTTCGGTAGCTTTGTTTGCGACAATTTTTGCGACCAATTAAATTGAGATTTTATATTTTTAATTTTATCACAAAATTAGCAACCGTCTTTATGACCAAAAACATTCCGTCGCTATATTTGCGATTATTTTTGTGACCAAAACAAAATTCATCGCTAATTTTACGACCTATTTTAGACCGGTCGCTGATTTCGCGTCCAATTTTGATTTGGTAGTTACTTTTGCGACGACTTTGATTTTGGTCGCTATACAGTCGCTAATTTTGCGACTATTTTAGTCGGTTGCAAGTTTTGGTCGTTTTTGCTCATTTTTGTAGTAGTGATATGAAAAATACATGCAAATATATATATCGGTTTGGTTTCGGTTAATGGAGTTGGATAAACCGTAACCATAACAGAATGGTTCGGTTATTGGCATATCTTAATTCCAACCGATCGGTTTAGTCGGTCGATTAATTTCGGTACGGTTTCGGTTATCGGTTTTGTATGCTCACCTCTAATTAATACAGTTGAAAGTTATGATGTAATGTCTTGGATATTTTGTTAGTTGATACTATGTTTGAATGAATATTGTGTTTTGATTTACTCAAATGTTTAAATATTGAAATTTAGGGGTTGATTGGGAGATCTGGGTCATTAAGTGCTGAATAGTTAAGATGTCTGAATGGTTAAAAGGGTCTGAACCATTAAGTGCTGAATGGTATGTATTTTCCATTGAGCATGGTATTGGTGTTGAATGGTTAAGTGCTGAACTAAATCATTAAGAGATAATTTAATTTAAACCAATCACGTTGAATGATTAAGTGCTGAATGGTTCCATTAATATGTAAACAAACAACCCTTACATATTTCCTTTCAAATAAAAAAAGACAATTACTTATTTCCTCCTCGCAAGAGGAAATATGTAATTAATTTTCTTAGTAAGAAGATATATGTAAAATTCCCTATAAGATATTATATAATTTCTCAAGTGTAAATATGCAATTAATTTTAAAAGTTGGATAAATATGTAATAAATATTCTTAGTAAGAAAATATATGTAAAATTCCCTTTAAGATATTATATAATTGAAATTTTTAATGATTAATTAAGTTTTAATTTTATTATGATATGAAGATCTATATCTTTGATATTTAATTGTATTATTTAATTTTTTGTTATTACTATTAAATATAAAAGATAATTAGTACTTAATATATGAGAGATGGGAAAAATGTTTTCATGGTTGATGAGGAGATAACATGTGTCCAAACTACCTATTCTTTTATTAGAATAAGTAGTGTTTGTAATTTTTCTGTATTACATTAATATAAGTATTTGTAACATTAGTCTAATCACACATCTTTATGAAAAAACTGTTGAGATTACAATAGAATTAAAGAAAAATAAGATGAATTTCGTGCTAATATATTTATCTAGAGCCTTGTATCTCCCAACCATTCTAATAATAATTTCAAGGTTCGATCTAAATGTCTTTCTTTCCCAATATGCATCGTGATTGATACTAAGTTTTTTGTTTTTATATGCATACTAGGTTAATATCCTGTGTATTACACGAATTGTATAAAAAGTATTATATAGTAAATAATAAAAATTTAGAGTTTAAAAACGATTTTTAAGATAAAATATGATTGAATTTACGTTATTTTTAAACATTTCATTTTTAGAATTAATAAAAAACTACTTTTTATATAGAAATCTTGTTTAAACTACTGGGTTTTGTTTTTTCTAGAAAAATTGTTTTATATAATTTTTATTTTCAAAATCTATTTTTTTAATATAAAGATTTGATTTTTAATTTATTAAAAATTTATTATTAATATAAAAATGTATAACTAAAATCATTAGTTATTTAATTTAATTATTTAATATGAAAGATAATATATAAGCATTTAATAAGAGAGAGAATCGGATAACATGGTTAGTAATTTGAAACATGTAAAAAGTTGTTAAAAAATTTGGCAAGTGTCACTAAGTGGGTTAAAAATTTGACAAATGTCATTTGATTTACTTGTTTATTAGAAGTAGAAGATATGTATTGCGGGAGCACGAAGGTAATTCAAGTGCTGCCAAGGGAAACATAAGAAAAAGGAAGAGGAATACGAGTGATATTTAAAGCCTCTTATGCGGATTTATATATTAGAACTTTGTTGATTTAATTTAGTACGGCTTGTTGTTATTTATATATTAATTAACTAGGTCAATACCCCGTGTATTACACGGGTTAAATAAATGAATAATAAATAGTCAATAATAATATGATTAAAAGTTTATATAGTTTAATAAATAAGTAATAAAATAATAATATTATTTATTTAAACACTAAGTTTATTAAAGTTTGTTTTTTGAATATTTCGTTTTGAAAAACAATTATTGAATATTTTATATTTTATAATAATTTGGATTTTAAAAAATGTACTCTTTTAAATTAATATATTTTTTAATGCTTTAAAAACCTTTTTAATTTAAAAATGTATAAAAGTATATTTAATATTATTATTATTGAATATGAGTGCATTTAATAAGAGAGAGAGGCGGGAAAAATTTTACAAAGATAGTCTAAAAAAATGACATGTGGCATATTTTATTTTGATTTATTAGTATAGATAGATTGGATGAGCGGACATATAAGTATACATGATTTCCGAATGTTTAGCAAGCAGTGTTTTCAGAACAGGACCGACCGGTCGGACCTTGAACTGGAGGGTCGGCGGGCCGGCCCAAAGTGAGCATGCGAAGCGGTTTCAAGCAAGCCGGCCGGTTCACCGGTCGAACTGTTTTTTAGTTTTTTTTTTAAATAAAATCCAAAGGATGAAACATTAAAACAAGCTGTATATTTATGTTAGTTTAAATATTATTTATGTTTGTTTAAATACGTTTATAATTTTATATTTTTTTGGAATATTTAATATATTTATTATATTATCCGATTTTTAAATCTGGTCCGACCAGTCCTACCAGTAACCAGTAAGACGCCCAGTTCGACGTCCAAGCTGGTTCTGAAAACATTGTTAGCAAGTATTTATTTGAGACTTGTTTTTTCTTTTGAAGAAATTTCATTTCCTTTCCACGTAAACTTCCTCTTTAAGTAGATGAGTCACATGCAGTTATTTTCTCAATATGGGATGGTTATTTCTCATTGATCAGTATACATACCCTGAGGATGGACTAAGCAAAAACTGATCCATACACACCCCTAAGTGAAAGTGTGAAAGTTGTTTTGATGATGAACTTAGGTTTTGGATTACAAACTTGATATGATTTTGGTTTATTTGATTTAAACAATACATTTATGTTTTTGTATCTATGTATTGTCATCAGCGATTCGGTTTTCTAGCATCGTTTCTCATTGATAATTGGTAATTGTGTGAATGAATAAGTATTAAATGTTTGTTTCATTATTATCATTTTAATCAGATTGATTCACAAAGTCATGTTTATGTGATTCTAATATAAGTTTAGCCTAAAATCATCGTGGATCTTCAAACCTAAAACCCGAAAGTGATTATCTTTTTAGTAATTGTTTTTAAAATCATAAATCAAAATATTTGTTTTGAACGGTTTTCTTTATTCAACTCAATTCCAAGTTTTCGTTTTCTTTAGTATAATTAAGTAACTAGCATCTTTCAAAGATTTCATTAGAAGACGACCTTACTTAACGTTGTTATAATCTCATAGTCATAGGTAGCTAATTCTATAGTTTTACCTCGTTTTTGATTGACCGACGACAGCTCGATCAACATCATAACTGTTACATTTTAAGCTTTCATTATGCATCCAATAAAAGCTAAGAAAAGGGCATTATGTTTATCATGACGTTTTGTGTTTTAAAGAAACCTTGGTTTTAATTTATAACTACCTAAAATGAAACATGTCGATGTGGACAAAAAATATTGAATATAGGGATTAGGTCCTCTAAGAAAAGTAAATAGTAGAATAAATTTTGGCCTTCTAATTTTAAATCAATTATTGAATTACACTATAAATTTGAGTGTATTCATCTTTAATAGAATATAGTGTTGATATAATTTTTTTCAAAATATCTAGCACGTTAATGTGTTTTATTGTATTCTTATGTATTGTATTTTTTTGTGACATTTTTGTGTACTACATTTTTATGTTGTATTTTTTATATATTTTATTCTTTACAATGGTATACTATATTCTACTAAAAATACAGTAAAATTTTTACAAAAAAAAGTGCATTTTTAAAAATATAGTAGAGTTACAAAAAAGATAGTACAACTTAAAAAAATTAATAGTTTATATTTTTTATATATCAATATTATACTCATATTAAAGATAAAAAAATGTTTGATTTTATGGTGTATTTTTTACAAAAATAATATCATATGAAAAAATTATAAAAAAATTAAAAAATAAGGAATATTTGAAAAGAATTAACATATGAACAAATTACATTTCATTTATTTTTTCTAGCATCTCATATGTTAAATTCTTATTAATCCATACTCTTTTTAGACACAAATTTATTCCTGTTCAAGCCTTCGTTAACAAGTATAAAACCCTAATAGTAATGCGATAGAATACATAAAAGAAATAAACTTGTAGAGTTTAAAAATGAGAAAAACACATAGAGACTATAGTTGGCAAACCTTAAAGTGAAAAAATCAAATAGGAAAAGATTTTTGCTTAAAAAGAATAAGAACTAATAGAAGTTTGACAAATATTTTTGCATAAAAAGAGTAGGATTTACTAGAAGTTTACCTTGTGACATGTTAAAAAAATGAATGAATGATAATTTAGACATAATATCTTGTTTTTATACTGGATTTTTTTGTACTGAATTTTTGTTTTTATATACTATAGTTTTGTTTTTTGTACCGGACTTTTATTTTCTTTTACTGGATTTTTGATTTTTACAGTGGATTTTTTGTTTTTTTGTAATTGATTTGTTTTTGTACTAGATTTTGTTTTTTTAATTGGAATTTTGTGTTTAAGTTTTTAAGATGTCACATGTCAAACGTTTTCTTGATGTTTTTTAGCACTTTTGGGGCTAACATGCTTACCACTCTACAAATTCTCTAAATATTTTGATTAGAACCACCTACATAAAGATATATGTTATGAATGATAACGCCATCGTACTCAGTATATCCCACCATTAGCAAAGCTAAGATAGGGTCTAAGAAGGGTAAGATGTAGACAGTCTTACATCTACTCCATAGGAATAAAAAGGCTGCTTCCAATGTGACCTCCCGCTTATGATGCATGATTAACCGACCAACCCAATAGTTTTAACGTTATTTTCACAAAAATAAAGTAAAATAACGTTAAATCAGTGCAATTTTACTTTTGCTCTTAAGGGCCGACACATATATACATTATATGCGCGCACCGCAAACGGGGCCTGATAACGCTATGCATGATGAACATATAAAGTATGCCATGAATGTGTGAACGATATGAATAATGTGCTGAATTAATGATGTTTCGATGTGGAGGATAATATATTATTATGTGAATGATAAACACATGATGAATGATTTGTGATGAATGATATATATGATCTGTTGCTAAAAATTGATATTATTTAAAAATCAAATTAATCATTTATTATCATAAGTTTTTTTGTTTAAAAATTAAAGTAGAAAAAAAATTAGTACTATGTCTTTTATATTATGTGACTATAAATGATATTTTTTTTCTTAACAATTTCTTTGGTTTTCATTTGAATGCATTAATATATATTTGTCATGAGCCTCGCATGTCCCCATGTTATTAATAACTAGAGACATGGTAATGGTATGGTAGGTTGGTCATAAATGTATTTCAATCATATGGTCACTAGTTTATTAATGCATATATAATATTCTACAACTGTTATTAATAGTGTTTGTAATTATGGATTGTCAAGCTAATTAACAGTGATATCAAACTGGACTTACTTTTCATCCATCCAAGTAGAGGTGTACAAAAAAAGGGACCCGGAACCGGAACCGACAACCCGAACCGGAACCGGTCATACCCGAACCGGTGGGTACGAACGGGTACGGTTTTTCAGACAAATTAGAACCGGAGCCGGAACCGAAACCAGAAAACCGGAACTGGTTCCACCTGAACCCGGCCAAAACCCGAACCGGAACCGGCCAAAACCCGAACCGGAACCGGTCAAAAACCGGTTGGAACCGGTTAAAACCCGGAACAGGAACCGGAACCGGGTATTGACTTTGTTGACTGGAACTGGAATCGATTGGAACCGGAACCGGTTCTGTAACCGGAACCAGTTCCAAAAAAAACCCGATTTGTACACCTCTACATCCAAGCACCACCATAATCACCATAAACACCTGCAAAACTCAAGCGGATTTTACATGAAAATATTGTTCTTAGTGAAACAAATAAAAAATTATGCAGATCCTAAAAAGCAAACCTGTTGTAGATAGATAGCACAACCATTGAAGGCAATCATTGTTGAGTTTCTTTCTGAGAAGTTCAGCGTGTTGAAGCATCTACATGAAAGAAACAACAACCTTACCCAATGTATTCCCACTTTTCAGTATGGTATGGGGGGAAAGATAGATACAAACTTTACCCCTATCCCAATCGGGATAGAGAGACTGCTCCGAAAGAGTCCCAGCTCAAAGTTATCGTTTGAAGTTGATCATCCCAACGATTTTAACGTTATTTTCACAAAATAATTAAAATAACGTTAAAATTAGTGCACTTTTACTTTTGCCCCTGAAGAGCCCACACACAGTGGCGTACCCACCTTATAGGGTGGGGGGGCAGCCGCCCTCCTTAAAATTTTTTTTTTCAGTGGTATATGTATGTTAAAATCTTGACCGACCCCCTTAATATTTTGCAATCGCCCCCCTTAAATTTGCATAATTGGACTTGTGATGAGAAAATAAGTTATAGCTATACTTGTTTTTTGCAGACATAATTACTTAAAAAGGTCACCATAGATGTTGTTTTGAATAGATTTTAAAAAATAAAACCCCGTAGAAAACAAATAGGTCTAACAATCTTAACTCATAACATGATAAATGTGTAGATTAGGAAACAATTATTGTATTTTGGATTGAAATGAGTAACATTATGACATACAATGAGTTGAAATGTGTAATACATTAACCAAATGTGGTTCAAAATAAGCACGAAACTTAAAAATTTATGTGAACATAAATGAATTCAAACGGATAAGAATAATAAATCACATATTTGATGAGAAATAACTAGAAATTATTCAAATTAACTATCTGTTTAATTACAAATTAACTTGAACGAAATTCATGTTTTCTAAGGTGACTCATTTAAACCAAAACTGATTTTGCTTAAAACTCATCCTAATTACCTGCACTCGTTCTGACCCGCTACACAACTCAACCCGTCCATTTTGCCAGACATAAGAACAACTTTAGATGTATTATATTATTAGTATGTTTTTCTATATGAAATTTAGTTCGATTGTTTTTTTAACATGATCGGACCCAATTCGACCTAACCCGATATGAAAATAAGGGGAAAAAAAAATTATATAGCGATTCTCAAATTACCTTAAAAAATTTCCGCCCCCCATGAAAAAAATTTCTGGGTCCGCCACTGTACACAACTCAACCCGTCCATTTTGCCAGACATAAGAACAACTTTAGATGTATTATATTATTAGTATGTTTTTCTATATGAAATTTAGTTCGATTGTTTTTTTAACATGATCGGACCCAATTCGACCTAACCCGATATGAAAATAAGGGGAAAAAAAATTATATAACGATTCTCAAATAACCTTAAAAAATTTCCGCCCCCCATGAAAAAAATTTCTGGGTCCGCCACTGCCCACACATATATACATTATATGCGTGCATCGCAAATGGGGCTTCTACATGAAAGAAACAAATAGCCACCAAATCATGTGATAAAAATGTCCGCTTGAATAGCAATGAAATTTATAATAATTGCAGGATTGAAATTTATATTAGATTACCGGATCACCAATATCTTTGCAAGGAGGGACTGACACAAGAAGATGTGTATGTTGGTTCAAAATACTTACGGCTTGTGGCCTGGACAACATATAAATTTTATTTCAAACTCAATACTAGTTGCAATTTTTTGGAAGCTTATTTAGTTCAGCTTTTGTTCAAACAAAATCTCCCCATTAGCAGTGATTCAAGCATCTGTCTTGCTGAAGTTGTCGTATTTGTGTGTGTTGCTACAAAGATTCTGACACGAGAGTGTATCAAACTCTCCTAGCAGTGCTTGTGGTGATTACAACCAGAGCCAGACGAAACTAATGTGTGTTGAATGTGGGTTAGAGTCTTGAGTTGTTCTTTGGAATTACCTGCCTCCCTTCTTCTGATAGTGTGGTATTTATAGTGAATTTTCTTTGAACTCTCTGACCCTAAACATTCTTCTTTAGGTAGTTTGTTACAATTGGTCTAGGTACTTTTCTGATTGTTTTGGCTTCTTTCCTTTTTGTGTGTAAATGTTGTTTTTATAGTTGACCTTTTTCCATAGCCAAGGTTTCGTTATGAGTTTCGGTTAACTCCTCTAGTTCTAATGAGCCGTGGATTAAGAAAGGTTATTTTGTTTAGTTGCTCAGCCGCGGCTCCCGCCTTAGCCGTAGCTTGTATCTCCTCCAGCCGCGGCACCTCCTTTGGCCGTGGCTCATCCTTCCTCCAGTCGCGGCTCCCACCTTGGCAGTGGCATATATCTCCTCCAGCCGCGGCACCTCCTTTGGCCGTGACTCATCCTTCCTCCAGCCGCGGCTCCCACCTTGGCCGTGGCTTGTCCCTCTTCCAGCCGAGGCTCCCACCTTGGCCTTGGCTTGTATCTCTTTCAGCCTAGGCTCCCACCTTGGCCTTGGCTTGTATCTCTTTCAGCCTAGGCTCCCACCTTGGCCGTGGCTTGTCCCTCTTCCAGCCGAGGCTCCCACCTTGGTCTTGGCTTGTATCTCTTTCAGCCTAGGCTCCCACCTTGGCCTTGGCTTGTATCTCTTTCAGCCTAGGCTCCCACCTTGGCCGTGGTTATATTCCTCTTCCGGCCGAAGCTCCCACCTTGGTCTTGGCTTGTATCTCTTTCAGCCTAGGCTCCCACCTTGGCCGTGGTTGTATCCCCTCCAGCCGCGGCATCTCTTTGATGTTAATCGGTGTATCCCCATCAAGCCCCCCTAGTCCGGTGTTATGATTTTGTCATAGCATCGGATTAGTGACGGCTCGATTAGTCGGTTGATGGGAGCTCGATTAGTGACATGTTCAAGGCTATAGTAGATTTTTATTACTTATGAGACGTGATTGGTGCAAGGGGCCTCTCACGGCCGACCAAGGGGCTACCTTTTGTTTGCGAGCCGCGGCTGGATGTTTAGTTTTTATCCGGCCGCGGCTGGGTGGGAGATTCGACACTTTAACCGTTAGTTATCCAGACGCAGTTGTATGTTTGGTTTCTAACCAGTCGCGGCTGGGTGATTGTTTCTCGACATTTAACAGTTAATGATCCGATCGTGGCCGGATGTTTGTTTTTAGCCCAGTCGCGGCTGGGTATTTTTTCGGTATTTAACCGTTAATGATCCGAACGTGGCCGGATGTTTGGTTTCTGCCAGTCGCGGCTGGGTGATTGTTTCGGTATTTAACCGTTAATGATCCGAACGTGGCCGGATGTTTGATTTGTGCCCAGTCGCGGCTGGGTGATTGTTTCGGTATTTAACCTTTAATGATCCGATCGTGGCCGGATGTTTGTTTTCAGCCCATTCGCGACTGGGTATTTTTTCGGTATTTAACCGTTAATGATCCGAACGTGGCCGGATGTTTGGTTTCTGCCCAGTCGCGGCTGGGTGAATGTTTTGGTATTTAACCGTTAATGATCCGATCGTGGCCGGATGTTTGTTTTCAGCCCATTCGCGGCTGGGTATTTTTTCGGTATTTAACCGTTAATGATCCGAACGTGGCCGGATGTTTGGTTTCTGCCCAGTCGCGGCTGGGTGAATGTTTCGGTATTTAACCGTTAATGATCCGATCGTGGCCGGATGTTTGTTTTCAGCCCATTCGCGGCTGGGTATTTTTTCGGTATTTAACCGTTAATGATCCGAACGTGGCCGGATGTTTGGTTTCTGCCCGGTCGCGGCTGGGTGAATGTTTCGGTATTTAACCGTTAATGATCCGAACGTGGCCGGATGTTTGATTTCTGCCCAGTCGCGGCTGGGTGATAATTCACGGCCCCATCCGGCCATGGCCGAATGGGCGTGCTTATTGGTGTCTTCCGGTCCTAGCCATTGGACAAGTTTATAGTCTCATCCAATCGAGACCGAAGATTATGTTGCCCTCCTATCTATCTTGTTTCTTATTTTTGTTTGACTTGTATATAAGATGAGATACGACTTATGTGGACATGTAATCATTTGGTGCTCGAATGCACCTTCTTGTTCAGAATTTGATCACAAGTCATTCTTTTCACATGATTACATACAACATTTACGAAGTTACACTCGGTTCCATGTCCGGGGAATGCTTGTTTCGTTCAGATGGGACGACTTGTACAATCCGTTCTTCCCCACTTCTTCTGTTTGACTTTAAAGTCACTACTCCACGTGACGTGGGGAATTTGATTGCGGCGTGGATGGTTGAGGCTATGGCTCCAAGTAGGCACAAGCCGGGCCTCCCCAAGATGACGTCGTATGCCGATTGTGCTCTGATGACAAGGAAAGTCATAGTGACTTCCCTTTGACCTGTTTCGTTTCCAATTACCACCGGAAGCTGGATCTGCCCGACAGGATGTACCACTTCACCTGCGAATCCTGTTAGCACATGTGTACTTTTAACGAGGGATCTTTGGATTACCTCATCAAGCTGTAGGAAGCAATGTTCATACATTATCTCTAACGCACTTCCAGTGTCAACATACACTCGGTGTACGTTATGTCCAGCAATGATGGCGGAAACCGTAAGCGGGTCGCTAGCAAAGTTCCCCCCTCGTATAGGCAGGAAGTATATATTTTGCTCCATCCAGGGCTGTAGGTGGTTTAAGTTTTGTTTGACACCACCTTTGTCTCGAGGCCTTTTTAAAGCAACGGTGGGCCGTAATTGGTGTAGCATGAAGATCTCCTTTCTCTTTTCGCCAGCATGTGGGGTCTTCTGCAACTCACTTAAAAGATGAGCGAGCTTCCCTGTTTTGATAGCCGACTCTATCTGTCTCCTCAGAGAGAAACAATCATCTGTGGCATGACCACTTTCTTTGTGAAATTCACAGAATTTTTCCATGTTCCTTCGTGGTCCTGGCCTCAAGGGGGAGGGTTTAACGAACTTAACATTCTCTGTGGCCAGAATCTCGCTAGGGTTTTCATCAAGGGCGGAAGTTTTACTTCTGAATCGGTGATGGGCTTTCGAGGAACGCCGAAGCCCGGCTGAAGGGTACCACCACCCCTCGATGTGAAATGAGGCGGGAAGTGAGGTCTCTCCCATCTCTTTTCCTCATGTCCCTTTGACGGGTTCCATGCTGATGGTGCTTGTTTCTTGGGAGTGCAGTCTCTCAGTAGTTCACAGGCCTTCTTCCCCCGTACGAATGCCTTGGCTCTTTCCATCATCTCATCCACTGTCTTTGGAAGGTTTTCGTGGAATCTTTCTACCAGCTGATCGTTTTTCACGCCATGGATAAATGCAGAAATTCTCAAGGTTTCACCTGCCCCTCTGACCTGCATGATTTCTTTGGAAAAGCATGTGATAAAATCATCCAGAGACTCGCCATCCCTTCGCTTGATATTATGCAGCTCCGTTGGGTCCTTCACCGATTTTCGTTGCTGGCTGAAATATCTTAAGAACTTCTCCTCCAGTTCTTCGAAGCTACATATCTCCCCCACCGAGAGACCATCGAACCAGACTCTTGCTGCGCCTGTGAGTGTCTGGATGAACATGTGGCACCAAACAGGCATGGACCATTGTTCAACTTCAGCTGCACCTATGAATATGGCCAGGTGATCATCCGGGTCTCCCATCCCGTCATACTTTCCGACATTAGCTGGCATTTTCAGCTTTGGCGGGAAGGTAAACTTGGCTATCCTAGCAACAAATTTAGATCTTGCACGTGCAGTCGAGGGACGGTAGGGCTTGCCGTAGTCGTCTTCAAATTCCAAATTTTTAGGAATTTGTTTCTTCATTCCGTCTTCATGGTTTTCTTTCCTAACTCTTTGAATTTTGGGTTGGCTTGTTTCGTTGTCTTGCTTCACTTCTGCTTCAGCATCATCTTCATCCACGTCCTCAACTAGGACGTCTTCAAATTCAAGCTGAGCTTGAACCTCCTTTAATAGTTGCTCTTTCTCTTCTCTTTGTAACAAGAGAAGGATCTGTTTACGATTTTGTGCCAGAAACTCCGGGGTGATCTCCGGGTTCCCGATAGTTCCGTTGTTATCATTAAACAAACCCTTCCCCTTCCCCTGGATCACCGTCGTGCCTCCTGGGGATAACGGGGTGTGACTTTGGTTTTCGATCGGAGTGGTTTCGTCTAAGCTCATGGTGGTGTGATTGTTTGGGACTAGGTCCCACGGATGGCGCCAAATGTTGCTACAAAGATTCTGACACGAGAGTGTATCAAACTCTCCTAGCAGTGCTTGTGGTGATTACAACCAGAGCCAGACGAAACTAATGTGTGTTGAATGTGGGTTAGAGTCTTGAGTTGTTCTTTGGAATTGCCTGCCTCCCTTCTTCTGATAGTGTGGTATTTATAGTGAATTTTCTTTGAACTCTCTGACCCTAAACATTCTTCTTTAGGTAGTTTGTTACAATTGGTCTAGGTACTTTTCTGATTGTTTTGGCTTCTTTCCTTTTTGTGTGTAAATGTTGTCTTTATAGTTGACCTTTGTCTCTGACATTTGTATTTGTCTTCTTTCTCCAGGTAATGAGGTAAGCAGTCCTTTTGTCTCTTATCAGCTTAGACTCTCCAAACAATAGACTAAGTATGGGTCTTTAGGACCTTTTTCCATAGCCAAGGTTTCGTTATGAGTTTCGGTTAACTCCTCTAGTTCTAATGAGCCGTGGATTAAGAAAGGTTATTTTGTTTAGTTGCTCAGCCGCGGCTCCCGCCTTAGCCGTAGCTTGTATCTCCTCCAGCCGCGGCACCTCCTTTGGCCGTGGCTCATCCTTCCTCCAGTCGCGGCTCCCACCTTGGCAGTGGCATATATCTCCTCCAGCCGCGGCACCTCCTTTGGCCGTGACTCATCCTTCCTCCAGCCGCGGCTCCCACCTTGGCCGTGGCTTGTCCCTCTTCCAGCCGAGGCTCCCACCTTGGCCTTGGCTTGTATCTCTTTCAGCCTAGGCTCCCACCTTGGCCTTGGCTTGTATCTCTTTCAGCCTAGGCTCCCACCTTGGCCGTGGCTTGTCCCTCTTCCAGCCGAGGCTCCCACCTTGGCCTTGGCTTGTATCTCTTTCAGCCTAGGCTCCCACCTTGGCCTTGGCTTGTATCTCTTTCAGCCTAGGCTCCCACCTTGGCCTTGGCTTGTATCTCTTTCAGCCTAGGCTCCCACCTTGGTCGTGGTTATATTCCTCTTCCGGCCGAAGCTCCCACCTTGGTCTTGGCTTGTATCTCTTTCAGCCTAGGCTCCCACCTTGGCCGTGGTTGTATCCCCTCCAGCCGCGGCATCTCTTTGATGTTAATCGGTGTATCCCCATCAGTGTGGATTTGAACTAATTTACCCACCAACTCCATTTCAAATAAAATTTAGGTGAACTCTTGTGGGGAAATCTGTGTTGATAGTGGGACAAGTGTTTTTTTATACAAGATGATAGTTACACTTTATGTGGTAACCGGTTTAATTAGGGCAGCTGGACTTATACGACAACACAAATGGAAGTTAGTAAACTGATTATGAACTGTCTGTAAAATTGATTTTACACGGGCATGATCATGTTAAGGAATTTAAACAGATATTTTTGCTTGTTGAGGCAGTTCAAAATACGGATGTCTATATATATAACTGCTTTGATCGCCTGATTGGTTGCACCGTCTGCCATCTTCGATCTTCGCACACTTGAAATTACTGCTTTATCCGGTCCTTTGAACCTACCAGGCACCAGCCTCAATGATCAATTCAAGCTTCCTTCAGAACCGATCACAAAAACAGCCACAGAAAGTTCTTTTGACTGCAATTTCTGATTGCTATGAGGCCTTTATTCATGATTATGAATTCAGAACGAGGCTCTGAAACCACTAATAATCCCAGTATGTCATGATTCACAACACAAATTAAACAACACCAAAACGAATGTCGAATCACATCTAGTTGTTATGTCCCAATTTGAACCTAGATATCTAGTATTCGATTCTTTACAAAAACGACGATAACTAGTATGTCGTTTTGTTGAGCTAAAAGTGTCGTGTAACATTTGTTTAAAATTATCCTTTGTTTGTTCAATAGTTTTTATCTCGTCTTGAACCGCCAAATTAATGATGTGTGCAACACATCGCCTATGGAAAAAAACACCTTTGCAAATAGGTTTATATTTTACAATTAGTTGTTGGACCGCACGCGTATTATTTGACGCATTATCAAATGAGATTGAAAATATTTTGTTCAAATTTAAAAGTTTTTATAACTTTGTCAAAAACGTAAAATAAATTCTCACCCGTGTGAGGATAAACAAATAACTCAAAAGCGACCGTACGTTTCATTAATTGTCACGTATCAGGTTGTACCCAATGAGTGGTAACACAAATGTACGAATCGGGTGAACCATGTGGAGCGGACCAAACATCAGAAGTTAAACTAACGCCAGTTTGTAAGTTTTCAAAACCCAAAATAAGTTCATTTTTAGTCTTTTTCCACATTTATAAACAATCTCTTCTAATGATAGAATGACTTACATGTGTGTAATGAGGTTGAAGAGTTTGTTGAATAAGTCGAGTTAGACGAGAGTTGTCGAAGTGATTAAATGGTAAACTTTGTTGAATCACGAATTGAGCCATTTGCTCCCGAACCGCGTCAACACTATAAGCGAAAATACTCCCATCGTTGGACATCGTAGGTTGACCTCGTGTGGCTTCGTCCTTCAAAGCTTTGCAATATTTGTACTCATGGTGGTTTTTCAAAGTACTATTAGCGTCGTGTTTGAAAAAACTGCTACATAGCTTGCATTGAGCTTTATTCGAACCGCTCGACATTTTACACAAGTCATAATTTTTCCACAACTTCAAGGTTAGTTTAAGCACTTGATGAAGCCATTTGTGAAAAATGTGTTATTGAACCTAAACAACCACTATGTATTTATAGTAAACATATGGGAGCTAAATGCAAAAAAAAAAACCAAAAAAAGGTCAAAAACACCCCCCAACGGCTACTTTTTTTTAAAAAAAAAGGTGGTCAAAAAATTTATAACCGTTAAAACCGGTTTGGGATACCGATTTAGGAACCGGTTCGGTTCCAACCCTATTCCAACGGTATAAACACAAACCTATTACAAAGCTACGGTTCGGACCGGTTTGGAAACCAATTTGGGGGAAACTGGTTTGGGAGATGCCTCATACCGGTTTAAAAACCGAACTGGTTTTTTTGTCTAGTAGCAACAAGTATCAGTTTGAATATCAAGATAATGAGATGCCTTATCTGGCCGTAGGACCGGTCGGTGAGGGGCGCCTAATGGTGGCGTTCACAATTTTTTTTTACTTGAGCGAGAAAGAGTTGTTTTAGATTTGTTCAACTAAGTCCGTGGGTGTGTTCTGAGCCATTACTGATTATCCTCGGTCTCAAACAATGAAAGTCATGCCCGATTAACTTCGTCAAAGTTGGTCAACCTGGCCTGACCTGGGCAACAACAGGTTCAGCAGGCTCTGCAATGATCGTGACGCAAAAACGATCGTGTTTGCGTGCTTGACATAAATAAACTTAATCAAACTTAGCGTATGTGAGGACACGTTAAAGCACGTATGAAACATACCAATATGGGCATTCGATCGCCATAACAATGAAACATAAAAAACGGTTCGCAACAACTGTCAACTGCCAACCGTATTTTTCATTAATATTAGTATTATATAATAATTTTATTTAATTGTATTTCTCATCAATATTAGTATTATATAATAATTATTATTTAACCGTATTTTTCATTATTATTAGTATTATATAATAATTATTATTTTTACTACTTGTACATATGTAGTGTCTGCCATATTTTTTGACTAAAAATAAAAGGCTGAGTCGTACCGTTCTACCATGGTTATAACATTACGAATATAAGAAGGCAAAACAAAAATGGTTGCATTGATTATCAACTAGTTTTATACCCGTCTGGTGGACGAGTATTTCGTTGTAATTTTATTAGTTTACTAAGGTTGGTTCAAACACAAAACAATATTTCTTTACTTAACGTACAATTCGTAAGCTACTAAAAAAATTAAACTTTTTTCAGGAAAAACCATAAAGCACAATAACTAAGAAACATTCAAATAATGTAACGCAACAAAATGTAGCATTAGACAATTTAGTTTAAAAAGATCAAATGAAAACCAATAAAAACTCCCCATGTTATTGTTTGCATTGAAAAACTCCCCAATAAAAATTTATAAAGGAGTATTCATTTTGAATTTTTTTTTTACCATCTCTCTTAATATATATTTATAATATTTTAGTAATTAGTAATTAAATTATATAATTAATATAAATCTTCTTATTTTAGTATTTTACAAATTTTTTATATAAATAAATAAATTATAAAAATATTTGAATTATATCTTATCTTAAATATAATTTTATAATTATTAAAAATTTATTATTATTTTATGTTAATAAATTATATTTTTTAACTATTCAATACGTATAATAGGCTGGTTTTAGACTCGTAAGTAAACAAGTAATTTTCAAAACCCTTGGGTCAAAATATAAAACACATGTTCCACCAAACGACGTTACCACACACCAGTGTTTTGTTGAATCTAATTTGCAGCCGCTATTAGGGTTGGAATGGCTGAGCTTGGGCTTGATGCGGTTGAGGAGATACTGGTACGATTGGATGTGGAAGATTTAATCAGATGCAAAAGCGTGTGTAAGTCATGGCTATCTTTCATATCAAGTACTCGTTTTGTTAAAGCCCACTTGAAGCATAATTACAACAATGATCGTGACAATCATGAACTTGGACATAGAAGGATCAGTAGTTACGCTATCAAGAACGAAGACGATTGGCTCTACTGCAATGGTTTTTTTATTGTTGGTTCTTGCAATGGCCTGGTATGCATTTCTCCTGAAGATGTTGAGCTCGTAGTAACCAATCCTTCAACTAGAGAGTTGAAGAAACTCCCACCGCCGCCCTATCGACCTCATATGGACAAAATATTACAGATCAGAGGAGTAGTATGTTGGGGTTTTGGTTATGATTCATCTGCAGATGATTATAAGGTTGTAGCAGGATTCAGGAAAAGTTTCTCAAAATTTAGGACGCGATTTCATGTGCTGACCTTGAAATCAAATATTTGGAAAGTTGTTGGAGAAGTAAAGTACAGGAATATTGAGGGTAAATCTGGTGTCTTGTGTGGTGGGGCACTTCACTGGTTTATGATCGGTGAAAATAACAAGAAAGTAATTGTTTCTTTAGATTTATCCACAGATGAACTTAAAGAAATCCCCCAACCAAATGCTGATCTGTTATATGAATGTAAGGGCGATCACAGACTAGGGGTTATAGATGAAAGTCTATGCATATATTCTTCGTATTTCCCTTTGTCTAGTAAGAAATGGGTAATGAAAAACAACAAGTGGGAACCATATGATGATCCTTGTGAGACCATGTATGATGTTGTACACTATTTGATTTTCGAGCATTCACAACAGACAACTGGTTATCTGTACGGTCATGATGGTGGTACACATGTGCCCAGCATCGGGGACTACATTCGTGCTAGTGTGTTGGTCAGGAGCCTTGTATCTCCTCATCCCTATCCCCATGTTAACAATAACAATATTCATTATGCCAAGGTTTGATCTGAATCTCTTTTTCTTTATAATTTACACACATACATATTGAAAGCAACCTCTCTCTCTATAAGGGTGAGTGGGTGGATAGGATAGGATAGTTGTGGGTATGTTTATCATATACAGGGTCTCCCTTCTAAACTCTTATTTTATGTGTTTGTTACATGTATGTTATTTGTCCTAATTTTTGTTTATATATACATGCAATGCAGCAGGAACAGGAAGGTAACAAGAGTGTTGAAATCGGTGCTAAGGTCAACATGAGGAAGAGAAAGAGCAGAAAGAGGTATTCTAAGCATAAAACGCCTCTCATATGGATATAATAGAGAGACTTACTGGGGATGATCAGTTTATTTAAATTTGCAGATTAGGTGGTGCTTATTTGTATTTATTATCCTAAATTAATAAATTGGATGGACATATGCTTTATTAACAACTATAACATTCAGCCCCTTATTATGAAGAAAAGTTTTGTGATTCCCAACTCCCAAGTTAGAAGACATAACACACAAGCTTCTTATCCTCTTTTTCTTCTTTCTTCATGGTATCATGCTCATCAAAACCAAAGAGACATCTTTTCTTTTCTACAAAGATCAAGATTGATCAAACCATTACTGTCAGTCACGAACTCAATCATCAAAAACCAGTTCTTATCTTCAGAATCTGCAACTTAGAAATCTTTTCTGCAATTTGTTTTCTTAATTTTCCGCGCATCAAGTGTAGCAACAACTATCAGTTTGAGTATCCAACTGTTTGGTTGTTTGGTGAACGTGGAGTACAACTTTATTCAAGATAATGAGATGTCTTGTATGTGTGAGAAAGAATTGTCTTAGATTTGTTCAACTAGTATTGCATAATTACAAAACTGTTAATTTATGAGCATTTTTTTGTCTTTCTTTCCCCTCTAAAGTCTAAACTAACCTTGCTTCACATTAACCTGATATGGCATGCTACCTTACCCGACCTTGTCCAAGATGTTAACTTCAAGAGTCGAGAAATTTTTTAGTTTTTAGTTCTCTTTTTTCTTTTGAACCTGTGAATTTTTTTTTATTATAACATGTTAGATATGTTCATGTAATTGAATTAACTTTGTTGATCAATTTAAATCATGAAATTCATTAAATAAGTTGGGTGTGGGATGTATGCATGTTTAAGATTTTATGATTAAATGGGGTTTTCAAAGGGGCAACTGACAGGGGTCTGGGGCAGCGTCCCCGAAGAGAGCGGGGTCAAAGGTGTGATAATCGCTGGCGGGGTTCTTGCTGGAAATTTTGAAATAATTTGTTTTATGTATTTAGTGGCAATTATAGGAAACTTATAACTTCAAAACTGCCTAGAGGCAGTTTTCTATAACTGACATGCATATTACGAGTAGAATTCAATTCGATCAACGATCTGGTTCATTCGAAATCTGTTATGAAATATAGTGGTTGTTCGTGATATGTTAATTCAAAAACATTGTGATATGCTAAGATTTTAACATTTATAATTTGGATGGAAAATATATGATTTCATATATATATATATAGGGCATGAAATTTTTAATAACCCACTATTCCCGTGCTAACCCAAATAACTTTGGGAAGATGAAGCCGAATCTTGGATTTTTTTTTTTGAACATCATTGTAACACATTTTGAACACCATGTTCTTTTATAAGTTTGACCTAATTCATCACCGTTTTAAAACTTACAGTACTGTAAGTTTTTAAATATTTAAAACTTACAGTACTGTAGCACCAAACTTACAATGATGATATTTTTTAAACGGTGATGAATTAGTCCAAACTCATAAAAGAACATGGTGTTCAAAATGTGTTACAATGATGTTCAAAAAAAAATCCAAGATTTGACTTCATCTTGCCAAAGTTATTTGGGTTAGCGCGGGAATAGTGGGTTATTTTTTGTGCCCAGCCCTATATATATATATATATATATATATATATATATATAGGGGCCGGTTAATGTACGAAGGGATTAAACGGTACTAAGCATAGGAAGGAACCAGAACGTGCCATGTGTCATATAGAAAAAGGGTATAATCGTCACAAAAAATCACACACCACGTTATACAAAATTACAGACCGTGATACTGGATAATTACGGACCAAGTGTAAAATCATGCTATATGAAATCACAGACCGTCATTTGACACCGATAATCAAGGAATTACTAGATAAATCACGGACCAATAATCACGGACCGTACTTTAACACTCAAAATCAAAGAAAAACTGTATAAATCACGTACCAGATCATCACAGACCGTGTTATATAAAAATCACGGACCGTTATTTTGAATGCATAATCAATAACGAACTGTATAATTACAGACCAATAATCACGGACCAAACTTAAAAATCATGGACCATACAAAAAAATCGAAAAAAACCATAACAATATCATACTCAAATTAAAGATAATAAAATTCTTAATTTTATGGTGTAATTTTTTTAAAAAAATAATTAAGTATTTAAAAGTTATTTGATTTTAAAAAAAATGGTGGAACTTGATTTACCCACACAAAAGTCAACTAGAGTTGGTTATTCCTTTTTTGCCCTTTCAGCTTTAATTCACGCAAGTTTTTAGGGAAAATTGGGGACCACATGATCTTAACCATTGATTAATTTGATCAAAGGCTCAGAATCCTTCTTATTCTTCTCACCAAAAACCCCCTTTGTATTGGAACCGTCTCCTATATATATATATATATATAATGTTAACCCACTTTTATTGCGTTAACCCGTATAACTCCGTCAATATCAATCTAAATCTTTGTTTTCTTTTTCTAAATATCATTATTACACATAAACAAAACTTTCTTCTTTTATGTGCATACGTAGATTCATCATCGTTTAAGATTTAAAACCAGTGTAAGTTTCTTTTTTAGGCCTTTATTAATGATTTGATATATGAAAATGGTGTTATGAATCAAATGTGTTATGTGATGATGGTCATGTACGTACCATGTCATAATGATGTGGTCTTGATCTAGGGAAAACGTAACATATGGTTTAACTAATTGATAAAGTTCTATTTATCACTTAAGAAGAATGAATATTAGATGTCTTATTTCCAATACTTTTAAAAGTTTTGTGCTAATATACATGTTAGTTTGTGTTAATTCAAAGACTTCGTGATATGTTAACATTATAATATTTATTATTTGAATGGAAAATATAAGATTTCTATTACATATTTGGTGTTATCTTTGTTATTTTTTTATGTATTAGATAAACTTGTTTTTATTTTATCATTGTAATTTACATATAAAAAGTACATGATTGTGTTGTTTTGCTATTATATTTTTTAAAATTCATCATTTTAGGAAATAATAAGACACGATGACGAGCAAAAAGATACAATGGCTAGCAAAAAGACACAATGACACACTATATGATAATGTATACTCGTTTTAAAGATAATAAAGCTCGTTTTTGGTGTATTTTTAAAAATAATACCGTGTATATAGGTTATGATCGTTTACTTAAAGTGAGGGAATTCCATCAATTTTTCTATACAATTCTCTATACGAGTCATATTCTGACATCAAAGCAGTAAATCTGGATAGCTCATGTAGGGTAATACAAGAAGATATACGACTCATATACACACCTATACGAGTTGTATATATTTTCTTCATTTAATATTATAATATTATTTTACGTTTTTAGATTTTATGTCGTCGTTGTAATATGTTTTTTGTATGTGTGTTTTGAATATTTAGATTTTAGTATTTTTCAAAATTATTATGACATTTTTGCGATTAGGTTTCTAACTATCTTAAGGTTTATGTCAAAGTGACAATACACGTGTTGAGGAGATGATATGAATATTTTTAGGTAAGGGGCATCCTGCGTGGTGAGTCACAAGAAGTACTTCTCAGCCTACAAAGCCTCCAGAAAAGGAGATTGAGAGAGAGTTAGTTCAAGAGGGTGCCTTACCCAGCTAGACTTCGTAGTAGAAGTATGGGAAATAGTATGAAAGGTTTTGTGAGTTGCTACGTCAGCTTAAGTTGAACTTTCTGCATTCTTAGGTATATTACATCACATGCCTAGATATGTGAGATTTCTAAAGGACCTGCTCACAGATATTAACCTTCTTCCCTCAAATTATTACTTGAAATTATTACTTTTACCCTGGATGAAATATTAACATGTTGCAAGATTCCTCTTCTTTTACCCTCAATGAAATATTACTTCTTCTATTAAATTATTACGTAAAAAGATTACAAGTAAAAGTGACTGCAAGCGCAAGCTATTATGATCACAACAGTGTGGTGCATGTGGATTAGCTCGCAATAAAAACAAACAAACTTACCCAGTATATTCCCACTTTTTAGTAGGGTATGGGGAGAAAAAATAAACACAAACCTTACCCCTATCCTAGTTGGGATAGAAAGGCTGCTCCGAACACAATAACAAGGTGTTTAAAGTAGCAACTTAGACATAAAAAGAAGAACCCACCCATCACATATTTATTACAGACACAATATTAACCTTTGCACAAAGGATAACCAATCATAGAAGACCATAAACCAATCATGATGAATGATTTGTGATGAATGATATATAGCATCTGTTGCTAAAAATTGATATTAGTTGAAAATCAAAACAACCATTTATTATCATAAGTTTTTTTATTTAAAAATTAAAGTAGAAAAAAAATTAGTATTCCGTCTTTTAGATTATGTGACTATAAATGATTATGTGACAATTTCTTTGGTTTTCATTTGAATGCATTATACATATTTGGCATGAGCCTCGCATGTCCCCATGTTATTAATAACTAGAGACATGGTAATGGCATGGTGGGTTGGTTATAAATGTATTTCAATCATATGGTCACTAGTTTGTTTATTAATGCATCTATAATATTCTACAACGGTTATTAATGGATTTAAGCCCTTATCATGAAGATATGTAACCACAGGGATATTCATCACATGAATTTGCAGAAGAGGAATCATGGATATGGTCACAAATGCTCTCTAATCCAGACCTGTAACTAGGATGAATCAGTCTCACTCCAAGTTCTTTCTTCATACGCGCATTCACCACTCGTTTCTCTCCGTTTAAATTTCCTCTTTCAGTAGACGAGTCACCTGCAGCTATTTTCTCATTCTGGGACGGCCATTTCTCGTTGATCAGTTTATGAGCAAATGAAAACACTTCTGTTCTTGGAGCCGGATCATCATCCACAATGTTGTAAATCTTTCTTGAATAAGACAAATTGTACAAAAACTATTATTTTGAAATTTGAACTGAGTCAAGATTTAGTCTAATACAATAAAACATACCCTGAGGAAGGTTTGCGAATGCATTCATTCAAAGCGTTGCATATATCAGCAACATGAACACGGGATGTGAAATTCTTCAATGATCTTGCTTTTTGAGCATGTGATAGAGGCTTAGGTTTGAGAATCGTATCAATAGCACTGTGAACAACACAGTTAATCATATTAATTAGAGAAGTAATGCTTTTAAGCTATGAACTTGCATTATAATGACACACAACCTTCTACCAGGACCGTAGATACCTCCTAGACGAAATATATGTGCTGCCAGCCCAATTTCATGTCCTAAACTTAACCATCCTTCCTCAGCAGCTAACCTGAGTTTAGCCAATTCACTTGAAGGTTTTGGTAGACAACTGCAGAAAGATGCTAGAAGTAATCATGAATTGTCATGCTAGTTAACAGTGACATCAAAGCGGACTTACTTTTCATCCACCCATGCACCACCATAATCACCATAAACACCTACAAAACTCTAGCGGATTTTACATGAAAATCTTGTTTTTAGTGAAACAAATAAAATTATGCAAATCCTAAAAAGCAAACCTGTTGTAGATAGATAGCACAACCATTGAAGGCAATCATTGTTGAGTTTCTTTCTGAGAAGCTCAGAGTGTTGAAGCATCTACACATGAAAGAAACAAATAACCACCAAATCATGTGGTAAAAATTTCTGTTTAAATAGCAATGAAATTTAAAATAATTACAGGATTGAAATTTAGATTAGATTACCGGATCACCAATATCTTTGCAAGGAGGGACTGTCACAAGAAGATGTGTATGTTGGTTCAAAATACTTAAGACTTGTGGCCTGGATAGTATATAAATTCTATTTCAAAGTCAATACTAATTGCAATTTTGTGGAAGCTTGTTTAGTTCAGCTTTTGTTCAAACAAAATATCCCCATTAGCAGTGATTCAAGTATCTGTCTTGCTAAAGTTGTCATATTTGTGTGGATTTGAACTAATTTACCCACTAACTCCATTTCAAACAAGATTTAGGTTGAATTATGGCCCAATCAATCAATCAATGATAATACAGCCCATGCCCTGTTTAGAGTTCATTGATTGGCTAACAAAAGGAGATATTATTAAAGAAGAATACTAACTCAGGATCATTAGCATCAAAAAGATAAACATCGAATCCCAATTTCTTCAATTTTTCCTTCTTGTCAACGCTGGTACAAGTTCCAGATACAGCCCTGCTCAAATCAATCTACACGAAATAAGTAATGAATTAAAAAAAGCTTTCCACTAAAACCAATTGAACTAAGCAACAGTAGATCATAATTAACCTACCATCCTTGATTTATGAGGTCTTGACCAACAAACTTCCCAACGTAACCCATGCCCAGTATAAACATCCGATTCTGAGCTTCAATTCCCTGATTATTTCTATTAGCGAAGCGACGAAGGTCAAAGGACACTGCAGGACAAAATCGGAACCTCGAAGGTCTTCCGATTGGCCAGTTTCTCGGCCCTGGATCAAGACGGTACCGGAAGGTCTCTGGTGCAGACATACACAAGACTTCCATTTCCATATCCCGTATGACCCTAAATCTAAAATTTGATATAATCATCTTATATTGGGCCAGCCCATTAATAAAGTGCTTCACAATTTGTTTTTTTTACAATACTACCCAGTAGGCCAGTACTCCCATTCACAAATCACAAACAATGAAACAACTATTAATTGAAACAGTAATTTCTCTTTATTTTATTTATACAGTTAACCAAATTTAACTTTTCATTCTTAATTGCAACCAATCCACCAATGAGGCATTGCCTCAATGATACCCTAGTATTTTTTCAAATGGGAGGTCTTAGGTTCAAAACCCTCCCGCAATAAAATAGGGGGTCTAAGAGGGTCAGGGGGTCTAAGAGGGTTAGGGGGTTTTCCCAGTGAGGTTTCCTCCTGAGATGGTTGTGGTGGCTCATGGAAGGTCCAGGTAACTAGACCTTGATGACATAACCTTGAAACAGTGGGCTCACACGATTGAAACATTCGCCGTTCAAAAAAAATTGCAACCAATCCAACCAAACATAATTTTTTCTCTTTATTCACAACCAGCCCAATTAAAAATTGTTATGTATCACATAAACTAAAAATATTAATAAAAAAATAACCAACCAAAGGTTGGTCCACCAAATTAGTTGCCTTTTTTTATGAATTATTAAAGTTTTTTTGTAAAAATATTAACAAACAACCATTGGACTTGTTTATGGATGGAAGTGATCTAAAGTAACTTATAATAATATATTAAATAGTAATTATGAAATACAGGTTATAAAACAATTGAATTTTTTAATTAATAAACATAATTTAAATTAAAAATATATTAATATAGTTTTAAATGAATTAATAATATATTTTTCTAAAATGATACTACTAATAATGATAATATAATGATTATCTATTAAATAATATTATATATACGATCATTATAAAATATATTATATTAATATAATTGTTATTTAAGATCATACTTTAACATGAGGAAAAAACTAGAAAAAAATAGAGTGAGTAGACATTAGAAAATAACATATGACCTTTTATTTAATATATAAAAGAAAAACAGAAAAAAAAATTAAGATGATATCAGAGAATGAGACATGTCCTCTTAGTTTCTATTTATTATTATACATGTCTTGTAATAAAGAATGTCAAACATCTTATCTTATCTTATCTTACTATTATAATAAACACAAATCATTTTCGACACTTGTCATGTTTTTAAACCAATATTGTCACATATCTTCATTTTATCATCTAACTCAACTCTCTTTAATATTAAATAAGTTTATTAACTATCTTATTGAATAACTAAAATTTTAATGATATTTTTTAATGTTGAAAATGGTTTTTAAATAAATTAAAAATCAATTTAAAAAAAACTTTAAAAAAGTTTTGAAAATATTAATTTTTTCTATAAATTAAAGATTTTTATAGACGTTAAATATATGTTACATCGGTATTTAGAATTTTCTTTTTCTACAAAACAAGTTTTCTAAAAAAATATTTTAAAAGAAATGAAATAAACTATAAAACAAAGATTTTAAACAACATGATTTTTATAAACAAATAACATTATTTTTAACACAAAATGCTTAAAAAATAATTACTTTAAAAACTAAAAGTTATAAAAATGATAGAGAAATTTGCAGTTTTGGGCATTTTGTTTAATGATATTTTCAAATTAGGTTAGCTTTAATGATTAAAAAATGGGTACCTTACTTTTTTGATTTTGAAACTTATAGCTTTTAACGTTAATTAGTTTAAAAATTTTAGCTTTTACAATTTAAGAAAGTTGAGTATCAATTCTTTAATTATTAAATTTTTAAACTGATTTTTTTATTATTTAATATACTTAATAATACCTAATTTATTCATTTAATATTAAAATATTGTTTTATAATTAATTTTTATTAATAGTTATCTTATATTAAACCCCGTCTAATACATGGGTAATAATCTAGTTAATAACAATTAAACAATGTGAACACATATTGATTGGTGAATGTTATTTGTTATTATTAAATATGATATTAGGTTATTTTTATTTTTTTAATGACCGCATTTTTACTAAAGCAAAACTAAGAGGACGATAACACAAAGCTTGAAAATATACAACACAGTATATAACCCGTTAAGATAAATAAAACATCATTTATCCCGATCTAAACCCATCTTTACTTGACTATAAAGAAACTCAGATTCTTGGTTTCTTCAAAAACCAAAGGAGAGATGCATTACCTTTGTTGGAATATTGAAGACAATATCATATCTAGCATGCAATAGACATTAACAAGATGCATTTTATTTTTTATCCTATTTTAGGAGATGGAAAGTTATAATTCAACAGGTCGCGTATGAGAAAGGCATAACTCAGTCCAATTCTTCTAAGTAAATGATAATTGTATGTTAATTGATGGTAGAAATTTGTTTAAAAGTTAATAATGAGCAGACTCATTGACCAAGTTAACACAATAAATGTAGAATTTAATAAAAGATGTTGACTATTAAATATTAAAATAATCTTAATTTTTATTCTTTACTTTTACGAAACATGCGATGTTTGTCTTTAATCACGACTAGTAAACTTTCATGCGCGTTGCGGCAGGGAGTTATATGTTTGAAAAACGCATGTTGCAGTTGAAATGTTCATAGAAAACATGATTATTCCTCATACTTGTGGTATAAGAGTTTTAAAAAAAGAAATTTAATAGAAAATTTTCAACAAAACTGACCCATTCGAGGCGATGTGTTTACGAAACTCATAACTCACGTTGCATCGATGCCGTAGATTGGTAAGTTACATAAAAAAGCGTATGCAGTTACAACGACTCGAGTGTACAAATTGAAACAGTGATGATAAACATTTATATAAGAGTATTGATGTTATTCAATCAGTGTCACTGTCATTCTTGACCGTATCAGCACGTTGTTGTTAGTCAATACAACCCACGATTATTTTTTGAATTTAACGAACAAAGTTATTGAGGAAAAATCAAATTATATAAATTACATGTGATAAATTCTAAATTAAAAAAGTCAATAGTTTCAAAGTGAGGAAAAATCAAATTATATACATGTATGTATGTGTATATGTATAAACTTTAGAAATTATAAAAGCGATGTTTTCTTACATTATATATGTATGTATGTACGTGTATATTGAAGGAAGAAAGTGGAGCTGTTGATTTTCTTTGATCATTAAACACCAAAATAGTGAAAAACTGCGTAGCAGTTGTACCTTATGCATGAGGGGACGTACTAATGAAGATTAGCAAAACTACAATGCTACATTAAAGTTGTACCTTATGCTTGAGAGTTGTAATAAATGAACAGTACTTAACGGGAAAGACAAAGCCTTTTCTTTTTGTTATATATAATATTTTTTTAGACTATGTGATGCAGCCATTGCCCCACTGTTAAAAGTGTTGATGTGGCAAACATAATTAAAGACAATGAAAATAAAAATAAAAAATCCAATACAATAAAAATACAAAATCCGGCACAAAAAATAAAAATCAAGTACAACAAAAAATCTACTATAAAATATCTAGAATCAAAAAAAATAAAGTACAAAAAATAAAAATATAGTACATAAAAAATTAGTATAAAAAACAAGATTTTATGACTAAATTATCATTTATTAATTTTTTTAGCATAACACATGTAAAACCTCTATTGGTTATTATTCTTATTAGTCAAAAATCTCTTTATTTTTGATCATTTTCCTCTATGTGTATATATATATATATATATATATATATATGTAGGTTGGCTTTGAAATTGTGATTCTTATCCAGTACAACAAAAAATCTAGTACGAAAATCCAAAAACAAAAAAATGTAGTAAAAAATAAAAAATCTAGTAAAAACTAAAAAAAAAAGGATTTTATGACTAAATTATTATTTATTTATTTTTTGTACCATATGTAAAACTTTTATTGGTTACTACTCTTATTACGCAAAAGTTTCTTTTGATTTGATAATTTTCCTATGTTTGGGTTGGCTTTGAAATAGTGATACTTAGTTGTATATGAAGATGCACTAATTTAATGCTTTAAAGATGTGATACTTACAACATAGCCATCAGGGGTCCAACTAAGAATATCCCACATTCCCACTTGATTATAATGTTTCCTTTTGGGTCAATTGCATTATAAGTTTCTGAAAATTAACAAACATTAATTACAAAAGTTAGAAATATATAATTTTTAGAATCATTTTCTTTATTTTATTTATTATTTAGATTTAGATTGTTTTAGATATTTTTTTGATTTGTTATAATTAATTGTTTGTTGGCATAATGAACGAACACGAACAAAAAATTTTGTTCGTTTAGTATTCATGAACAAGTTAAAAGTTAAACGAACAAATACAAACAAAGATATGTTCGGTTCTTTATAGCCCTAAAATTATATGGTGTCTTAATATAAGTGTCATTGATTTTACACTAAAAAAAGCCATTTTTATCAACGAATGCATTAACAAACATGAGGATGAGGTTGTCTTCTAACACAGTTTCAAACGTAGCAAAAAATTTGATATGCAAATACACCACGTAATTTAAAATTGTTGTGTGGGCGTTTGTGAATTTTTCCTCATTCGATCTCATCGTTGATGATGAGCATTTTATACTTGACTAATAAAATATTTCAGTTTTAACTTTTCAACTTTACTAGAAATATTATTTTAGTTATGAACTTAACTTGTTGGACATCTAATCTAAGTGGTACTCCATACATTTTGGAGCATATGAGCAATCGCATGGCATCTAATCATCTATTAGACCGTCCACAGCGCCAGCCCCGCCCATCTCCGCGGACCTGCCCCCTTCCGCGGCCACTAGCAGGAACACCGCCCCTCCCTTGCGCGGCTCCCGCCCGGTGCGGCTCCACGGCCCCCGCTCCCCGTGCAATGCCCTCTTATCCCATTGGTCCATTCAAAATCAAGTGGGGAAGGATTTTCAGTGGGGTGACCACTGTGGGGGTTTAAGGTTTTCAGTGGGGTGATGGCGTGGCAGGAAATTTCGGTGTGGAGGAATTTTCAGTGGGGTGACCGAAATTTCCTGTCACGTCATCACCCCACTGAAAACCTTAAACCCCATAGTGGTCAACTCACTGAAAACCCTTCCTCATTATTCCACATCATCAACAATATTTAAATTTAATTGATTTATTTTTTTTTGTTGCAAACTAAAAATAAAAGAAAGAATATTATAAAAACTTTAATATTTAATTTAACCATTCAAATAAAAATACAAATAAAATAAAAGTTACAATGCACACTTAAATAAAATAAACCATTGAAAAAAAACTAACAATTCAAATAAAAATAAAAGTTAACGATATTTATGGAAGGTTTTCTTTTTCAAATTTTTCATGATTGAACGTTCTTTCTCGTCGAGTTCTTCGGGAGGCAAAGCCTCCATTGTTCTGAGGTCGGCTTGAAGAGTCTTCTCCTGGTGAATTTGAAGCTTTATTTCTTGCATTTTTTTCTTATCCTCGTGTTTTTGTTTTTTGTTTTTGAAAACTCGTGAAAGCTTAGAGTTAATCAGCGAGATTGATTGTTGTCGGGATAGAGGAGACGGTGTGACGACTTGAAGAGGAAGCCAATTTTGTTGTATCTCGCCCTGTCGGTCTAACCGCTTCCGGGGGGACGTCGAACTCATCTTCTTCCTCATCATCCTCAAGGTTAACCGCGTAATTTGCATGGGCGGTCGAACCCCCCGGCGAATACTCGTTCGACTCGGAGTTTTTGGTTCTTTTTGAAGAACCTTAGACCTCGTTACCTTCTTGACACAGAACGCGGAATTTTGGCGAGTCTTTTATCGCGACCCAAACATGGTAGTGCTTAAATGTTTGGCCGTTACTCTTTAGGTGGTATCCTTTTCGGCCCATTTCAACACGTTCTCGATTCCGCTTTTTCGGTTGTTGGCACAGTTGCTATAAATGCCACTAAACTTCGTTAACTTGGTGCACATATCCTTCCACTTTGAATTTAATTGATGATATGTGTCGTATTCGGCATCGAAGCCCAACATATTGTGCCAAGTAACGGAGACTTTTTTCCAAAAATTTTCGCGTTTTTGCGAATTTCCTACAAAAAATAAATAAATAACAAAAAGTAAGTAAAAATATATATACACTTTAAAAAATAAATAACTAAAACTAAGTAAAAAGTTTTACCTTTGGTTTTGTTCTCGGATTCGTCCATGTAGCATTTTCCGATAGCGGTTTCTTCATCGAGGGTCCATTGTTTCGGTGCCATTGGACCACTATTCGGCCCGGTTTCGGCAGACTGTTTGTTTTTCTTTCCTTTCATATTGCGTTTTTGAGTGTCTTGTGTCTCTGGCACGACTTCGTTTTCAAGTTGATTCGGTGACACGAAATCTGATTGGTAACGAGCTTGGGAAAAACTTTGTCGAAAACCGCTTTGGGAGTAGGAAGCAAAACCGGCTTGGAAGTTTGGTTGTGGTTGGACGTTCGGGTTTTGTTGTGGAAATTGAAAATTTGGGTTTTGTTGTTGGATGTTCGGGTTTTGTTGTAGTTGAACCAATAAATTACGAAGCAATTCGGGATCGTACGAGAACTGGTTGAATTCGGGATTGAGATTGTTAGACTTTGGATTCATGTTTATAAAGTTTTTTTTTAAAAAAAATAGAGAGAAAGAAAGAAAGATGAAGAGATTGGGGTGTTTTTTTTGTTAAAGTAATAGATGTATTTATATGGTGGTTAAAAATATATATATATATTTAAATTCTAGCCGTTGAACGGCTATATGCCGTGGACGAACCAGAAAGCAAGAAGCAAAGCGGGGAGCGGGGCTCCACGTTGGGCGGGGACCGCTGAAGGGGGGGCGGTGTTCCCGTTGTTGGCCGCCGAAGTGGGCAAGGCCGCAGGATGGGGGGGGGGAGGAGGAACCGCTGCGCATAGACTTATGGTCCAATGAAATACGTGATACATTAAACTAAGCATTTGGACATACTATTAACATCTGTTAATCGAATATCTTTATTATATTGGTTGACTAGGTTAGTACCCCGTATATTACACGAGTTGAATTAAAAAAAATATAGTAAATAGTCACTGATAAAAATTTAGATAATATAAAACGATTTTTTAATATAAAAATATGATTAAAATTCATATAATTTAATTAATAAAATAATATTATTATTTATCTAAATTCTAATTTCTTCAAGTTTTGTTTGTTTAAACATTTTATTTTAAATTTTTTTTTACAAATTATATATTTTGTAATAAATTGTTTTTGTAAAAAGTGTTTTTTAATATTAACATATCTACCTACTCTAATAAAAGAGTATTTTTAGGAGACACATGTCATCTCCTAATTAAATGCAAAAAAAAATTTCCTGCTTCTTTCTCTTTTAAAAATATTTATAACTTTTATTAATTAAATTAAACAATTAAATATCAATAATTATAAATCATATTATAAAAATTTATCAATTTACTAAAAATTAATAAAATATATTAAAATTTTAATTATATCTTATATGTTTATATAATTTTAAAATTATCAAATACTTATAATTATTTGTTATTTATAATGTTTAAATATTCATATTTCTTATCCAACAATTGATAAATGTAACATATAAATTTTGATATAAATCATTGTCTATAACATATTATATTTTTTCAATCCATGTAATACATGGGTTTCTAGGCTAGTTTTTAATATATTAAAATATCTTTTTAATTTAAATATATATATAAAAAGTATCTTTGATATTTAATATTATTATTTAATATTAGATGCATTTAATATGAGAGAAATGTGAGAAATTAGAGATGGGGTGCTCTAAGAACATGACATGTGTTTCTAGAAACCTTTATTTATTAGTATAGGTAGATCTCTTCGTTAAAAAATCAATACAAATTACCCTCCTTTTTTCCGAACAACACATACAAAGAGATCCGTCAACAATCAAATAGTTAGTGAATCTTGGAGAGATATTTCTATTATATAATTAGTTTCTTTCTCTTCAAGTTTTCCATCTCCCATATATCTATTTTCTTTAGTTATTCACTAGAACAATTATGACCAGAAAGTCGATTCGGGGCAAGTATTCGGATCTATTATGGACATAGCCATGAGGCGTTCAATGGACCTTTTGGATCTTATAAAACCATTTCTGAATTTAGATTGATACAAAACTATTTTTTGTGCAACCTAGTATATTTCAGATATCAATTAAAAGTTCTTAGATGGAGCTACTTCATATTTTTTAGATAGAGTAGTGGTACTTATTCCAAATCACGTGAGCATTCGCTATTACTAAAAAATTGATATATTCAGTGATTCGAAGTCCTTTTTATTAGTTTTAATAGTCTATTTTTTAGTAGAAAAAAAAAGAACAAGAAGAAAAAAAATGATTTTGTAAACTATCAATATATCCTTTAATCCTACAAAATAAAATACGAAATAGAACGCTTAGAAGGGATATAAAGAAATTATTTTATAGGTTCTTCCTAAAGAAATGTTTAATTTTATTTGACACATGGTAAATAAACACAAACGAACATACATTATTTAAAAATAAAAATCAACAATCTAAATCTAAAAAATTAAACAAAGCATTTTATATCAATATAAAATTAAACATTTGATATAAAAAATAATTATCTTAAAACAAAGCAAAAGTTAAAAATAAAAATCATAATTAATATTTATCATAAATTAATGTTTCAAATATTTTATCTTCAAATTAAAATAATTTTAAAAAGATACAAATTTTAAATAACCAGACTTATATTCTAAATGTTATGATATTAAATTAAAATAAAAAATTTAAGAATATAAATAAACATAATAAACAAACGAACAAAATCAATTCGTTTATGAACCTTCCCGGTTACATAGAAATTCCAAAAAGTCTTCGTTGACCTGAACAAAATTTCTTCAACCTTTTGACATCATCACCACCACCAATTCAATTATTTTACTCACTCAATCAATTCATCCATTATTGATTATTTGATTTGATTTGATTCCCCCCAATGACCCTTTCAATTTGAAACCTTGGCGTTCTTACCTGCTAGTTCCAAGTATTCCAGATAATGTTATCTATCTTTCTTCCATATATGCGACTGAAATCCATAATCTTTTTACATACAATCAACCTCAGTTTTCTGGGCTTCTGCTAACATGGCGCCCCTGCATTTTTTCTTGATCTGCTGTAGTCTCTTGATCTGTCCACAGATCTTGATTCAAGCCCAGCAACCATATATCAGGAAGTGGAATACAAACTGTACAATCAGAAATGCTTCAACTTCTGTTCTTGGTTATGCCTGTAATGGTGTTAATCGGACCTGCCAAGCTTATCTCACTTTCCGATCTAAACCCCCTTATAACACAGTAGTTTCCATCTCCAATCTGTTGAATGCGAACGCTACTCAGCTTTCACAACTTAACTCGGTCTCAGAGAATTTCACTTTTGGAACCGGTGACATGGTACTTGTGCCCACCAGGTGTTCGTGTTTAGGCCAGTTCTATCAAGCCAATGCCACATATGTTATCCAGTCAGGAGACACCCCGTTGTTGATCGCTAACGACACTTTTGAAGGCCTGTCAACTTGTCATGCTATTCAGACCCAAAGAAGCAATCTTACTAATGATATTTATACAGGTTCAAGACTCACTGTGCCATTAAGATGTGCTTGCCCAACTGAAAAGCAAGCTGCTGCTGGTGTTAGGTATTTGCTATCTTATTTGATCACTTGGGGACAGTATGTTTCAAGCATAAGTGCCATATTTGGAACTGATACTGGGCTGACTCTTGAAGCTAATGAACTATCAGAACAGGATTCTAACATTTACCCCTTTACCACCCTTTTAGTCCCCCTCTCTGATCCGCCTTCTAGATCTCAAACAATAGCACCACCACCACCACCAACACCACCGCCACCACCAACACCACCACCCACCACCTCTGTAAATGATCATAAATGGGTATACATGCTTGTAGGAATACTTGGAGGGGTTGCTCTCACATGTGCAATTGGGTTTTGTGTTTTCTGGTTTTGCTTTTTGAAGCGAAACAAAAGGACTCCACCTATGGTTACTTCTGCTTCTCAAAGCTTTGAGGCGACTGAGAACCAGGGGATACGAAGTTGGATGTAGATGAAGACTCAGAATTCATGGAGAGTTTAAGTAACATAGCTCAATCCCTTAAAATATACGAATTTGAAGAACTGAAGTCAGCCACACAAGATTTTAGTCCTAATTGTTTAATTAAAGGGTCTGTTTACCAAGGTACCATCAATGGACACCTTGTTGCAATCAAGAAAATGCATGGTGACGTGTCAAATGAGATTCGGTTGCTTAACACTACTCATCATCATAATCTCATTCACCTTTTGGGTGTATGCTTTAGTGACGGTCATTGGTACCTTGTTTATGAGTTTGCTGTTAATGGACCTTTAAGCGATTGGATCTATTATCATACACTAAGCAGAAATAAATTCTTAAATTGGATGCAGAGAATGCAAATTTCTTTGGATGTAGCAAACGGGCTTGATTATCTCCACAGCTATACCACTCCTCCGTATGTTTACAAGAATCTTGAAAGCAGCAATATCCTTCTTGATAGTGATTTCAGAGCCAAGATTACAAATTTTGATCTTGCAAGGTCGGCTGAAGGGCAAGAAGGTCAATTTGCACTGACCCGACACATTGTTGGTACTAGAGGTTACATGTCTCCTGAGTATTTGGAGAACGGTTTGATTTCCACAAAGCTTGATGTTTACGGATTTGGTGTTCTGTTACTAGAAATAGTATCAGGAAAACATGTTTCTGATCTCTATGAGAAGGTAAACAAGAATTTGTCTGAGGTTTTGGAGGATATTCTTGAGGAAGAAAACATAGACAGAAATGAAAAGTTGACCGATTTCATTGACCAACGCCTCCAAGGGAATTATCCTCTGCAACTCGCAATGTCTGTGCTCAGATTGATTGACTGTTGCCTCGATGAAGATCCAGCAGCTCGTCCAGATATGAGTGAGGTTTCACAATGTCTTTCTAGGATTCTGACCACCTCACAGGCTAGAGATCTTTCACCAACCATTTCAGTTCAGGGGAGATGATTTTGTAAAATGTTTCATTGTGTATTTTTATTATACTAAATATATCATCTTATGCTTTCATCTGTTTTTCACCTTTAAAAATGTGAGGAATACAAAGAATACACAAATAGACCTAAATATATTCAAGAAACATGATAGCAGTAATGTTTTACAAGATTTCTACCTATAACCTATATCCACCTCATGTTTTTCTAATTTTTTGGGTAATATGATATGAGTACCACCAATCATGTTCATAATTGCATGTTTTTAACGACCTCTAACAGGACTAATAAGCATCTTCAGTTTTTAAACCTGAAGAACTCCAAGATCTTTCATACATTACAGAAGAAGATTGACTAAGAACAGAAATTAAACACAATTTCTGTCATTCATAGTTTATCTGCAGATTTCTCAGATGTACAGGCAGCAGGCTCTAGCTAATGCAGCCATATTCAAAGCAGCATCAATCAGTAAAAGCTACCCAGATTCGGATCCATCCATGATCTTAGATTTTCTTCTCTTTTATCTTCAACTTTATCTTTCTAATTTCCTTCCATGCCATACAAATCTCTCCGTCCTCTCTAGTTTCCATGGCTTTCTTTCCTAAAAGCAGTTCCTAACAGAATAATCCCGAAAACAAAAACATCAACTTTTAACATGATGGAGCTTATAGTAGGTCTAGCAGCAGAGAAATTCCTGATTTTTCCCTTGAAGAATTAAGAAGTATGTTACTTGTTCTGGGGTCTCTGTGTGCAATGCTCGGTTGACTGTTCATGCATATACTGAAGCCCGTTAGCAATATGTAATGCTAGATTCAGTCTTTGAGACCATGAGAGGTTAACATTATCAGATGAATCCAAAGAAGAGGATAAATGTCTAGAAAACAGCCATTTATTGAGTGAGCCTTTTTTGGCATACTCATAAACCAGAAAACTATTCCCATCAAAATAAGATGCAATTTCCATTAGTTTCACTAGATTCGTGCGGTTTACACTTTGGTTAAATTTTGAATTCTTCAGTTGCATCTCAGGTTTTTTTTTCACAGCCAGAACCTGACCGTGGATCATGGCCTTATAAACTGCACCACCAATTCTGCACCAATCACTCAGATTCATGGTTGCTTCCTTGATCTCTTTTCTGTCATACATGATTCGTTTGCTTAAATGCCTTGAAACCCCCAGAAGCAATGTACCTTGATTCTTCTTCATGGACAACCTGTTCATGTTTTGAAGCGTTCTTCATGTAATGAAAACAAATAAACTCTAATGATGACTGTTACAAGCCAGCAGTCTTTTGGATTAAAGTGAACAATGTTTGCAAATCAGAAACAATGACAGAACAAAAAGAAAGACAGACCCAATTGTTCCAAAAACAATCAAGATCATCTGAAATTTTCTGGAGTGAGATTGCTCACTTCTTCTATACTCAGACTGCTTATACTGAACAGATACGATATGTTCCCATGAGCCACGTAAGGTGATCTGGGACGATACGTGAGGTAGGTTTGACAGGTAATGGGTGAGTCAGCAGAACAGGTGAGCTTTTGTGTCTGCAGGTGTTGCAGAGACATTATTTGGAGAAATTATGTATACAGAAAGGGCTAGCACTTGAAGAAATGAGATTGCCATGCTAATAAACTCCATTCACAGGTGAATTAGTCAAATCTAATTAAGTTATTATGTGCCAAGATACAGAAGCTGCCATTGTTACTAGATTTATGTAGCTTTCAATCCTAAATATTAAATAAATATCAAAGAGTTAAAAATCAAAATATTCATGTAATCAAATAATAGAATCAAGTCCAGCAGGCAGGATATGGCGTTAGCTACAACATATTAGCTAAAGACTATTAGTTAGAAGCTTTCAGATCACCATAAAGAAAGTGTGTGGTCACTTGAAGGGTGGCGTAAGCACTTTAATATTATCAAAAATCAATTAGCCTAGCAGTTTTTTTAAATTTTATATGTTACATTTATTATAAAAAAAAAAATCAATGAACATTGCAATAGGAAGATGCTCTCAATAACTAATTTGTGTGATTTGCTTGGATTGTTAATCTGGGTTGCATTCCTGGACCTCGTGTATAGAGGCGTGCTATACACCGTCACTAGCACCTTGGTAAATAACATCAAACTAAACAAGCAAACATACCAAGTGTATTCTCTGAAGCCTGGTATCCTCAAAATCAGATTACGAATTCAGAAAAAACTAAGCTTTATTGAATCAAAATTGAGGTACAATTAACCCTAAAACCTTAACCCCTATTTATAAGAAAACCAACATCAAAAAGTCAAATATTATCCCTAAAAACCTGCTGAAAACAAACAAAAACAATCTAATCTAAAACATAAATATCAAATAATCAAAACAGCCCCTGAACTTGTAAACTTGATCAAGATTAATCCAACAATCTCCCCTTAATCTTGATAAGGATCATTTTTCAAAGCAATGCTGGTCCATCCTCCCCTTGAACTCTAGTTAAGTTTGTCTCCTCCTCTTTTCCATTCCAATTAGGACATTCATATGCAAAATGCCCATACTTGCCACACTCATAACACTTTAGCTCACTTTTGTCTCTAAAACCTCCACGCCCAATGCCTCTTCCACGTCCATTCTCTCCTCTACCACTCCCTCTTCTATATCCCCTACCACGGTCACCATTGTTATACCCACAACCTTGATCATACCTTTCAAAACTAGGTTCCTTTGGCTTTGACCTTTCTTGCTCTTCACCCTTAGCCATTAACAACTTCTCTTGATCACTTTCTTTCTCATCAAGGTCTTTGATCCTTTCTTCATACGCCTTCAATCTTCCCACAGCCTCTTCAAAGGACATATTCTCAAGATCTGAGTATTGTTCTATTGAAGCTACAATTTGCAAGAACTTTGGAGCTGAATTTAGTAGCTTCCTTACTACAACTTCATCTTCCAAATTTGATCCAAGGCTCCTGAATTTTGTAACTATTCCACTAAGTTTACCCAAGAACTCATCCACAGATTCACCTTCCTTCATCTTCAACATCTCTAATTCGGATCTTAAAGTTTGGAGTCTTGCCTTTTGAACTTTATCAGCCCCCAAGTATCTCACACGAATTGCTTCCCAAACATCCTTTGCAAGCCTATGCTTTGACACTTGAAGCAAAACATCTTCGGGTAGAGTCTGAAATACAAAAGCTCTTGCCATTAAGTTCTTCCTAGCTTCAACCGCTCCTCCTGTCACTGGATCAATGGCTTCCCACAATCCATATGCTTGTAGGATAGATTCCACCATGATTGACCAACTTGTATAATTTGTAGCAGTCAACTTTGGGCATTGCAATGGTATATTCCCTTGGCTTCCACCCTGCACAATTGCTCCAGCACCTCCAGCTCCTTCTGCCATATCTTCTACTCTCCACACAGGATCAAATCACACAAATTTTAGCCCAAAAAAACCCACACAGGCCCTAATCAGATCCACACAGGTTATCTCCTTCTTCAGCTCACACAACACAGGTTTCCAACAACCACACAGATCCTTTTGTTCAGACTGCACCACACAGGTATCCTTCAACAGCCTGTTCCACACAGGTTCTTCTTAACCACTCAGGTCTCCTTCCACACTAATCTCCTTCGAAACCACTCAGGTTTTCTCTCCTTGTACCACGCAGGTGTCCTTCCACGCAAATCTCCTTCCGAACCACTCAAGTTTAAACCACGCAGGTCTCTGTCGACACAATCCAACTTCACAGCTTCCAAACCGAGTTCGATCCAGATCCAGCTGAGTTTTACTCCAATCGGCGTCTTCACAGCTCCCAGACAACCCCGATTGAGGCCCTCACAACCTTCGATCAACCCTAATTCAAGCATTGAAACCTAAATCGCACAGGTTCCAATCGAATTTTGATTTCCTGGGGAGAACCTTTCATTTCGTCGCCTATTCGCCTGGAATCAACTTCGATTTAGGTGTCTGGAACGAGCCCTTCAATGGTCGACGGTATGAGCTTGACTAGCTCTGATACCAATTGAAGCCTGGTATCCTCAAAATCAGATTACGAATTCAGAAAAAACTAAGCTTTATTGAATCAAAATTGAGGTACAATTAACCCTAAAACCTTAACCTCTATTTATAAGAAAACCAACATTAAAAAGTCAAATATTATCCCTAAAAACCTGCTGAAAACAAACAAAAACAATCTAATCTAAAACATAAATATCAAATAATCAAAACAGCCCCTGAACTTGTAAACTTGATCAAGATTAATCCAACATTCTCACTTTGAGGGGTATGAGGGCAGATATAAAGAGACTTTATCCCTACTCCAAAAAATGTGGTAAAAAGGCTACTTTCAAGAAGACCGCCAGCTCATAAAATGTTTTTTACAACAATCCCATGAACACTTAAACATAATAAATCAAATACACAATTAACTTCACACTCTAAAACCCAAATTATAGCAGCCAAACTCAGCAAAAATCCATCTAATAGACTTACGAATAACGAAAAATGAAGACCCTAGTATAAAAATTTCATCACCATTGCATGGTTAACTAGAAAAAAGACAACTTTGCAATAATAAATTATATATTACAAAAAAAAAAATTAGAATAATTTTGATTGTGATTTCTGAATATGCCATCTAACATTCACCATTGAGAGAGAATGACAAGACCATGCCATAAAAATTTAAAAGCAGTGGGACATTTATCAACAGTTGTTTATCTATATCAAGTTTCATTCTTTTCCCTATATATCAACAGTTACAGAAAACACAAAGTGGTAATCCTGTAATGTCATCATTCCAAGTAGTTTATTTTTTAAAAATTTTGCTTTCTTAATTAATCTTGAAAACCCATTGATGGTGAAGTTAACTAGCAAGGAAATCTTCCCGTAAGTCGGATATGATCAAGAGTGCTTCTGAGACCGTATTTAAGCACAGCCTTGTTTCCCTCTCTGAATCCATCTCCATAAGCTGCAGATGTATCTGATTCGATCTGGTGTTTAAAGAACTCGCCAAGTTGCTTCTCACACTCAGACCTTTTGCCTTTTTTTGATGATACAGATGCGGATGCAGGTGCAGATGATGATGAAGCAAGACCAGTGCCACTAGATCCAGCCATGATCTCGGAGTCCAACCACATGTGAGAAAGAACTTGGCAGATCCCTTCTTCAACATCAGGTGGCAAATTAGAGTATCCTGTTTATTCAAAATGAGAAGTTACTAATTTAACCTCAGTTATGAGAAAAAAAATGATGGAAGAAAAGAGAATGATGGGAGGGTGGAATGGACATTGTCATTGTTTTTTTATGAAAACAGAAAAAGGAAGAACCTTTAAGCCGAAGCCACGCATGCATCATCTCATGAGCCAAAATTGAACCCGTTAACAACCTGAATTTATGAAGGTTTTACGTATTTGATTGTATATAAAAAATAAATTGTTTATAACTATAGAACTCACAACTCAAAATTTACCTAGGGAGACTATATAAAATGAGGATAGCTGTCACTTCACATCTACGAACTAGCTTATAAGGCTCCGTAAACATGTCTATAATCCGTCCTGCACCAACCCTTGGCCTCCGTATTATCTGGTATTTTTGGTAAAATAAAAATAACAAAAACAGATCAAAAAACTGGAAACTTTCATTATTTACAGCAATAAAATTTTAAGATTCATACAGTGCTGATGGTTTGTTCTTCTGAAAGGCAAAGTCCTCTAGTTTCAGGCATGTGATGATGACCCTACAAACAATTAAAGATTAAATATTGAAACCAATACGACGATTACAATGTAGTTTCAGTAGAATTCTATTAAGGTTTACGTGTTTTTCTCCCTCCATGGCTTCATTTAAGGCTTGTCTCTCAACCAACAACAGTGGAACTTGTTGCTCAATTTTCATATTTAATCCTTCATAAAAATCCTGAATTTCAAGATAAAGAGGTTGACATTCATGAGTATCCATTATTGCAGAGTCAAGACACTGCAGGCATAGCTTTCGGCCATCGTCTAGCAATAAATATTTTGTGTCCCTAGCTTCCATTCTTTCACAGCTGCAACATCTAGGAGTCCCATCATGCTCATGCGTGGGGCAGTACTTTTGTAGCCAAAACGGATGGGCCCGATACTCAATCAGCCCAACTAAATTTGTTGGTATCTGCATAAATTATTGGAAAAGAAAAAGGAAAAAAAAAACTATCTTTATCTACAATAATGTATAAATGTAGTATTTGTGACAACTGAGAAATCAGGCTGATAAAAAAGAACTTACAAAGTTCCTGCAAACATCACATTTTGGGTGGTGGTGTTCTTTATAACACGATTTATGGAAGGGAAGATTTTCAGACATGGAGAACTACATAGATGAGCAGGAAAGTCAAAGTTAAAGTCAAAGGAACAATAAAAAAGATATGCTGCAATTTTTATAGATGGATAGTGATCTGTGCTCTGATTCAAAAGTTTGTACAATCTTTTTATAAAGAATCTGATTTTCCTAATGCAGTTAAGAGTTTCAACATTTAGAAGGAATATAGGAAGACCTTGCTAATGCTAAGTTTGACTTGGAGTAGAGTTTGACCTCATAATCAGCTATTGGTAAATTGCAAGCATGACAACGGAAACATTCTGGATGCCAAACTCCTCCCATGCAACTCAAAAACCGCCCGTGACCAATTTTGTCATTGCAACCAGCACATGTCCTGCAATCCCATGTTTTAAAAGTGGTCAAATGGATCTATTATCGTCTATTGTGCACAAAACATGTATTCAATCATTTGCTGGAAAATAGAAGGATATAATAAAAGAATGTATACCTGTATACACCTTGAAAGAAGTTTGGCAAACGAGGAAGTAAGCTTCCATAGTTATTCCTTGGTGGTGAATCCATGTTTAAGCTTAACTGAATAGCCTTGGCGAACTCTTCATCTTCCTTGAAATTAGAATCATCATCTACTAAAAAATATTACCAGTTAAATTATATGCAATGATGTATCATATAACTCGGAAAATGGAGAGTTAATAAGAAATACAACCTACCAATTACTTTTTTTCCTTTATGATCTTCTTCAGAAAGAGATGAAACTTCATCCTTTTGATCTTCTTCCTCTTCTTTTTCTAAACTTGAACAAACACTTTTTTGATCATCTTCTACAAGAGAACAGACATTACTCTCATCTTCTTCAGCAAGAGAAAGTGCAATAGCTCGATCAATTTCTTCATCATCAAAGTCCAACAATTCATCCTACATGAAGCAAAGAAATTAAGTGCATTATTATTAAAAAAAATAGCACATATTAGGACAAAAGTTATAGCGTTTTAACAGACGGAACTTTGGCATTTCATTCTAACAAGCGATGCTGGATATCACATTTTCAAGTAGCAAACAAAGTTTCTAGTGCTCGGGTTTAGTAGAACTGGTTCTGGGAGCCAGGTAATCAGTTTACGGCAACAAAACCAATTTATTTTTTAGGGGTCCATTAATATGTAAGTCATAAAATCATCAGAATTCAGAAATTTCCCAGACACTAAAATATATAATTATCAAAACTTCAAACAGCAGCACATCCAAACACCATCTGCTGCTGCCTGTTCTATATCAGCTGATTATCAAATTCTAATAGTTTCTTATCCACATAATCACTTCCAAAGCATAACACCCCTTAAGTCATAAATTCATTGACATGTAAAGGAAGTGCTAAATACCGATGTCGTAGGAGGGTCCTCCCGGATTCCATCATTTTCATATCTTTCATGATACCGCCCTTCAGTGACTCTATGACTCGAGCTTGAGCTTGACCCTTTGAAAATCTTAGTTAGCCAACCCATACCACAAAATATTGTATATAATCTGACTTGTTAACTGTTTTCTGCAAGCCATATCATTCTTCAGTAATTACTACATAAAAATATACAGTACAGAAGTTAGGAAGTCTAAAACTCAAAGAAACACAAGGCTCAAAGCAATCTGCACAAATGAAAGATTGGATCAATTAAACATCTTTACCGCCATATGATGACAAAAACCCATAAAACATGAACAACAGGACCACAATACTGCTTAAAATCAATTATAGATTAAACTCATTTCCGACCAATTGCTGATTGCTCATTCATACATTCAAAATCAAAGGATAATCTTAATTATCAATCATCTATAATTGATTTCAACTGCAACCAACACCATCAAGTATTAAAAGGCCTCAACAACCACTACTTTGAAAAATGAAATAAACCAAGAATCTTCCAGACAGATTTTGTCCATTTATGACGTCAGTGTGTAAAAGATGATCTTTCTGGGTGTCAAAAGTTTGACCTTACACAATTCAAAATACCCGTAGAAACATCAAACTAATGAAGATGGCGAATCCAGAAATCATCAAATAAACTGATTTTAATAACCATAATCATCAAAAGAGAATTGAAATCCATGGTAAAGAAGATTTACGAGTCCCCAAATTACTTACCACCTGCTGACAACAGTATCAAGAACAATAAAAAGACGATCTTGAATCGAATCAAACACGATTCTAGCGAAAACAGACAAAAATATAGTAAAGAAGAAGCAAAAAAACCTAAAATCGTATGTTGCAAGATAAAGTATACCATAGTAGAGACTTTGGTTGAGGTAGAACGTTGAAATCTAGCCGTTGGATCATCATATGTGGGACCTATTGTTCCAGTTTTTCAACAATAAGTCCGCTAGATGTCAAGATTATGTAACCAACTGCTACCTTCGAGTTCTTCCCCAATTGACGGAAGAGAGACGGAAAGGAAGACATGTATGGTTTATTCACTGTTGATTATTGTGTGTTGTTTTTTTGCCAATATATTTATTATTATAAAAAATAAATCGCCATTTTTCTCCACGTAATTTAGTAACATAAGTTATTTTCAATTAAATTCATTTAATATATTTTATTTTAATTAAAAGATAAAACCCTCAACTCTATCCAAAAATAGTATTATATGCAAGGACATTCAAACCTAAACAAATACAATCGGTGGGCTTTTTTTTTAATTGACAATTGTCTATAAACAAGTGGATTATAGCTTTAATTTGAAATAAAGTCTTATCATTCAACTAAACGTTGATATGGGTTCGGTGAACAAGAAAACCATAATCGGTGAATATCCAAGTTATATTTTCAAAGGGTTAATATTACCTTGTTTTGTTTGTGTATATTATAACAAAAGAATTAGAATGAAACTATTGAACTTTATTAAATATATATGCTCATTATAATTAAATATGATTTAAGGTTGGTTTAGGTTTGAGTATGTGTAGTGGTCAAAAAAAATAAAATAGAAGTGTATATTCCACACTCAAATTCGTTAATTTCTTAGTCTAATTTTGTTTGTGAATCGTATCTTTTATATCTTGGATATCTAATGTAAAATGTGTGAAATGCACATTTAATTAACTATTTTAATTTTTAACACTATAGGAACATATAAGGTTGTCTGACATAAAACCTCTAAAACTACAGGATTCAAGAAAGAACCCTATTGGGTCAAGGGGCAACACCATTTGGTTATCGGTAACAAGTTGTATTTTTGTAGCAAACTTGTACTAAACTAAGAACTGTATACTTTGATAACAACTTGTTTATTATCGATACGGTCTATAAACTATATAACTCCTAATTGTATATTATTATGACACCGTTAAAATAACCAACTTTTTAGCACTGACCCTTTAAAGTCATCAACATTAAATTTCAGCCATTGAAAGTCTTAAAAAAACCCTTTTAGAAGCAGCAGTTAAGAACAGTTTTACAATCTCTCTCATACGCTCCTGGTAGTTTTCTTTCTCGTGTTTTTTGCTACCCACGTCGCCGATAACCTCCTAACTCCCCCACTCTAATTTTTGTTCAGTTTCCCATCTGTCCAATGTCCATAAGATTCAACATAATTACCACCACAATCGATTGAAAGGAACACAAATTAGAAACCATCACAACTCTATCACTCCTTCACCAACATTAGGATTTTAACCACGATTTTGCAGGTATTCAACCTTCAACCATGATTTCAGGGATGCCGTTTCCCTTCTTGCGAGTTCTAATTGATGGTCATCAAATGCAACCAAAGCAACTGTCGAGGTCCAGTCCCTGTCATCAATGGTGGGATGCACTATTTTTCACCTTTTGTAGATCATTTGAGGTTTATGTTTGTGTTTCTTTTGATTTCTATCTTAATAGGGTTTTTGTGTGGTTGAATAATGATTGCTTGACTTTTATTTTCCCATTCGTGATATGCAGTCGGATCTAAATCTAAGCCTTCTTTTTGTGTATGTATTCTTTATAATAAATAAATTCATTCTTGATTGACTCCATTTTGGTATAAATTTGGTTGGTGTTTCTTAATTGTGGGCTTCATTTTGTTTGTTTTGGTGGACAGAGAAGACTATTTGAAGAAACTAACAACCTGACTTTTTTATTCTCCGGAAATTTCTTCCAATTAGATAAACATAAATCGCTTTATGTGATCAGATGTTTATTGTTTAATAGTTGCTTTACAGTTTATGAGATTGATTAATTGAAGAAATAGGATGAATTAGGATCAGATTTTTATTAAAAATAATATTGACAAAAACATTTAACAAAATTTGATCTTTCAAAAAGTGTTTTTATGTGATTCTTTCTTCACTTGTCATGGTATTGAATTATAAAAGCTTACCTAAAGAATGAAGGGCCAATTGCAAGGCAATGCAACATACTATTCATTTTTTACATATATATATATATATATATATATATATATATATATATATATATATATATATATATCACTTGATTTATCTAAGAAAAAAAGGGATTTGTCAACTGAGATACAAAATTATGTCGCATGTCAATTTTATCTGCAATTACGTGCTATATTGCTTAACAGTGGCAGTTGACTCTTTATTTATGTTGTTTAATGATGCATATTTTTTGAATATAAAAAAGCACATTGAAATATGAGATTTTTACATATATTTAAACTGGAATTCTCTTCGCATAAATTATAAGAGTGGAATTCATAATATAAGCAAATGTTTGGATTTCTTAATCTGTGCATCTGAAAGTACACATTAGAAATCTGAGTTGAAGGTAATTTTTTCATATGCATATATATTATCTTCTGTTCAGCACCAAAAAATCAAGAAAGTCATAAGAATAAATTAGATTATATTATAGTATTGGTTACTTTAAACTTAATGCTTAACATTCACCAATCATTTCGTCTAGAGTAAAAATCAAAGAGATTTAAAAGAAAACTTATGTCATGCTTAATAATAATCTCATACGAGTTTGTTCAAGATAATTAGATAATATAAACTTTTTTACCCTGTGGTTTCAATATTGGAAAGGTCACGAGTTCAAGTCCTGGCATGGACAAAATAGGGGTTCCATGCTAGGCTAGGGGGTTTTCTCTCACCTATGGTGGGTTTCCTCCTATGGGGTGTGGATATGATCGGGTGGGTCTATGACCCGTCAGTGATCCAAATTGCCGTTCAAAAAAAAAGATAATATAAACTTTTAGTATGGTTGTTTTATAATTTAAATTTTTATGTAGTTATTCCACTAATAAATATTTTTTATAATACAAATAAAAAAAATACTTATGTCATTATGACGTTTAAATACCCGGCCACTAGACGTGTATAAAACTAGTTGTTATAAGTTAGTGTTGTGTCATTTCACAAGCACTTGCGACAATATGTTTTAGTAATTTGACTACTATATAAAAGAATTTGACAAATTTAACCTTCATCAAATATTTGTTGATCGATTCCTAATTTAGATCATAAACATGCACGAAATAGTAAACAACAATGAAGATATGAATCAGATTAAACATGTGAATATAGTAAAAACATTGTCAATACATGACATGATTCCTGTAAACATATTTGACTGAGTTTCTGTTTATGGTGTTTTGGTGAGGATGGTTATATAGAGGCTGATGAGGTTCATGAATTTTGATTCTTAGAAATCCATGATTATGATGTTAACCAACATTAATTAGGAGCATTAATCTCCTTTATATATACACCTTTTTTTCTTGAACGGCGAAGGTCTCAGTCGTGTGAACCCACTGTTTCCAGGCCATGTTACCACGGTCTAGTTACCTAGACCTCCCATGAGCCACCACAACCACTTCAGGAGGAAACCCCACTCGGAAAACCCCTTGACCCTCCTCAGACCCCTATTTCGCTGCGGGAAGGATTTGAACCCAATACCTTCCATTTGGAAGAATCTTGTGGTACCATTGAGGCAATGCCTCATTGGTCTTTATATATACACCTAAGATGAAATATTAATTAGGATAAATAAAAATAATTATATTCATCAAATATTTATTTATGTTATTGGTTATTTAGGTAATTGATAATATTAATTATATAATTACGAGGGCCACATAATAATTAATTATTTATTTATTTAATTTTGCAATCTTCGGTTGTTAGCACATGAAACAACAATTTAGTCAAAAATCCCATCACGAAAACAAGTAAAAGGCCGAATTTGATGCAATTTTCAAATGGGTATTAAAGATTGGGATTTTTACTTATGCAAAGTTCTTGGTTTTTACCCATTGATGGTTGAAATCCATTAATGCGAGCTCTCTCAAAATGTTACAGCGTTGCAAACTATATGGGAAGTTTCAAAAGAAATTGAATCCATAGATATGGTGGATATGAAGAAATTGATGGGACTACCTCCGTTGATGGTGGTGAATCTAATGGAATCAAACTTGCCGGTGTTGTAGCTGTTAATCAAGAATGTGATAAAGGAATCTTTCCTGTCTCTCAAGATGAGAGAAGAACATGTATATATAAACACCAAAGTTACAGAAATAACCCTCATACAATGAAATAATAACAATCGAGTTTTTTTTCCAAATAGGTGTTGTTGGAAAACTTATTTACCAAATTGGGTGATTTGAAAAATATTTATCAAAATGGGTGTTTTTTCATTTATTTCTTTATTTTTAACTATTTTTGTAATTCAATTAACATATTATAATATTTTTCTATTTTGTTTTCAACCAACTAACTATGAAATATGTTGATTAAATTAAAAGGAAATTATAATAAGTTAGTTCAAAATAAAGAAAATACATGAAAAACACCCATTTTAGTAAATATTTTTCAAATCACCCATTTTGGTAAATAAGTTTTCCACCAACACCTATTTGGAAAAAAACTCAATAACAATCTATAAATACCAATGAGACATTGCCTCAATGGTACCCCAAGATTCTTTCAAATGAGAAGTCTTGGGTTCAAATCCCTCCTGCAGCAAAAAAGGGGTCTGAGGGGGGTCAGGGGGTTTTCCCAGTGGGGTTTCCTCTTGGGGTGGTTGTGGTGGCTCATGGGAGGTCCAGGTAACTAGACCTTGGTGACATGGCCTAGAAACAGTGGGTTCACACGATTGAGACCTTCGTCGTTCAAAAAAAAATCTATAAATATAGTTTAACATTACCCCTCAAGCGAAAGGTGGTGGACCAATCCGAAGCTTGTCACTAAAAAAGTTCGAATTGTTAGCGAGGTAAACTCTTGGTAAAAATTTCAGCCACCTGTAGGTTGGTTGGTATGAACATTGTTTGTAGCTTTCCGGAAGCAACGAGTTCTCTAATAAAATGATAATCAAGGTCAATGTGCTTGGATCTTTTGTGAGAGACCAGATTTTGCGTGAGAAACAAGGCACTTTGATTATCACACAAGAGGGTCGGTCGAGATGTAGGTGAAGCATGTAACTCACGTAACATGTGAGTGATCCAAATGATTTGCGCAGCTGTGTTAGCCATTGCCCGATACTCAGAGACAAGATTGCCACCAAGGAATATAGAGTACCCATATGTAGAACATCTAGTGTCAATGCAACGGGCCCAATCAGCATCCGAGTAACCATACAAGTGTAACGACCTATTTTGGAAAATACTATAAAACGAAGATAATTGATGTGTAATTATGTTTTATTTTAAGTTATGGGTGTTTTATAAGATTTGATTATATTAAATATTATTTGATGGGTGTTTAAGTTAGAAATAAACTAGTTAGATTTAACTAATAATAGAGGAACCAAATGTGTAATTAGTTGAAACTTAATTAAAAGGAGAAGGTTTAATAGGTAAGTTGAGGTCAAAGATGGTCAAAATTAGAGAAAATCTCTGGAAACTTTTAGTCTAAAAGGCCCTATAAGTCTTGGGCTGGGCCAATACGTATTTAATTTGTTTGAAAAATTATAACTCTGGGTAAGTCATATGTGATGAGTGTATAAGAGGAGTCTAATAATATTAAAAATAATACACATATTTATAGCTAGCTTATATTAGTTGAATAATACGGATAGAAGAAACAATGTATAGACTATACATGTATATATATAATTATCCTTTAAGTTTTTTTTTTTAATTTTTTAATTTTTATTATTTTTTTTTGTAACAACATAATCCATTACCAAGTTACTAACACTGCATCATTTTCGTTTCCTTTAACATCAATATTTATTATCTATCAATGATGCTATATTATTGTTAATTTAAAAACTAGAATATTCGGCTTCATGAGAAATAATACCACTGCGTATTCACCCGAATGGCTGCATGAGGTGCAAATCTTTGTCTTTTATATTTCTTATGACTGTACTTAACAAACTAATATATGGTAAGACATATGATATCATTTCAATTTTCAAGATTATTTTTTACTATTATCAAAATATTTGATATTATTCATTACAAGAGTTTGCTGACAATAACTAATTGTATACCTTTTCAAAATAATTAAAAGATGATATTTTAAATGTACAAATTAAAATATATAATATTGAACCTTAAATTTAAGCACCATTTTTAATATAAAAAATATCTTTTTTTGATCCTTGTCAAAACCCAAATGGGACGGGTTATTCTCAAACTTTTTTTCTTAGTTTAAGATACAACAATCACTATACATCACATGTAAGTTTATATGATGCGGATAGACCCACTCTAACACCTGTTGATTCGATAATAACTAGCCTCGTATACGTCTCTTATAATCATATACGCCTCGTATAGTACCTATAAGAGGCATATACTATGTCAGTTATTAACGCTAAGAAATTCTTACAAATAATAATTGGTCTCCTATATATGCACTTCGTATGAACTTAAACAAGATGTATAAAAGATGTGAAGTTTAAGGGTTGTTGTGCGAATAACACTAAGTCACTAACTACCCGTAAAGTTTTATCCTTTGGTTGCATAAGGGCATATGTAGTCATCAAGTCCCCATCACTTCACGTAGGTGCCACGTAGGCACCACATAAACAACTAACACCATCATTCCTCATCCAGGGACGGTTCTTTATTGGGGCCCGGGGGCCCCGGCCCCCCTGTTTTTCCGGTAAGAATGGTCGATTCATTAGTATTTTGTCGGAAAATCATTCTGTCCCTTTCGTTTTTTTCTTAAAAATCATTCGGTCCCATCCGTTTTCTTCCTAAAAATCCTTCGGCCCTCTCCGTTTTCTTCTTAAAAATTCTTCGGTCCCCTCCGAGCTTTTTTTCAAGCTCCGTACCTGCCCTCATCACTCTACGTCATTACCACATGTGTTATCATCATCCCCCCATCAAGTCCCCACCACCCCTAATCACTTCACGTCATTACCACATGTGTTATCATCATCCCCTCATTAAACCCTCATCACCCATCCTTTTTTTCCCCTTTCTTCTCTTTTCACGTCGTGAGCTTTGCCACATATAAGCCCCTCACGCCTCGATCGCGCCCCTGTGCAATGGAAGAGAGTGTCAATAGGCGTGACCAGCCTCTCTCACACCTCTATCACTTACCATAACACATGCTCTAAACGTTGGATAATAAATTATGCAAAAAATAGTTTGCCAACTTTTATTCTTTGGTTTATTTGGTTGCTTTTCTTCGCATGCGATGTCTAAATCAAATTCCACAGTGTTGTCTTATCCGTATCCATTATTTTCATCAGTACGAATAAAATCTGACAAAACTTAAAGCCATTTTGCTCATAATTTGTATAAAAATTAAAAAGTGATAATTATATATACTTCTTAATTAAAATAAGTAAAAACATTAATAAATGGTACTTGCAGTTTTAATTTGTCTTGAAATAACTATGATTAGTTGTAGAAAGACTTGAAATACACAGTCTTGTTTCACTGGTGTTAAAAACATGAAATCACACGCTAGCTGTACATTTTCGTGAAAAAAAAAACAATATTTATCTAATGAAAAACATATATAGAACATTACTAGTTTTTCTTAATGTTGTACAATAACAAAACTACAAGCTACAATACTCGCAAAAACAAATTTTGTGATATAATATTTTGATCATTAATTCACAAATAATTTTTTGAAATATTGATCAATCATACAAACACACATTTATCAATAATCGGTTCATATGATTATAGTTAAACCAAATTTATATAATTTGGTTTCATATAATTAGTAATCCACAAAATAGATCTGGCAATTTATATATGACACAATTAAATTTATTTCATAGAAAATACATTGTCTGATTTTATACTTTATAGAAGTAATTAAAATTAGGACCTAATGTCTATAATTTTTGTTCTTAGCACATAAAAAAATTATATAAATGATATATAAAGTAGATAAAAAACTAGTTTTATGTTTGATACTTATATTAATCACGTCATCTTTCACATGTTAAACTAGACTAAACATTTTTATTAACACTGGAATAAAAGAAATCCAATTGAAATAATTCACTTCAAAATATTCAATTGAACAATTAGGTACGCCCATATGATAAATCACCTTAGCGGCTTAGCGATACTAAAGTAAGATTTTAAAGAACAATTTTAGCGACAAGATTTTGATATATGAGATCGAACAAAGTTTTCGCTGCTAACACGGAAAGAACAATATATTTAGTATTTAAAATAGAAAAATCTAAATATTAATCTATAAATCCCAAGTTATTAAAGATTAATTGCTAGCCGTTCAAAAAAACAACTTTAAGATTAAATTAAAACAGATGTAAATAAGTTTTATATATTAAAGATTTATATAATATCTTTTCAAGATTTGCTCAACTTGAAAATTAAATGATGAAGAGAAAGATTTATGCTTTTCGTCTTTTTGTAAGCCACATTCAGTGGATCAACTCAAAGGAAGCTGCGTACCATCAACTTCATTGTGTATTTTCAACATGCTATTTAGCTTTTCTCAATAAAATAAAAATCTGGAAAAAAAAACACGAATATGAATATAAAGTATTAAAAAAAAGCTTTTTGATTGCAAAAAGTAGGTTGCTAAACAGTAAACACGATATTGCTCCGTAACTTAAAACTAGAAATACACAACGTGTAAAAACAAAATGAGATTTCACTGGCTAGGTGTTGTTGGTATTTTCTGGTTCTTCTCTATGTTTTTGTGATTGACGTCGTTTTCACTTTCTTAAATGTTTATTGTAAAATTTATTTTTCATTTGCTCAAGTTTCTAAATTTTTAAATTTATCTTTTCCATTCCTCCTTGACTCAAAAAAAAAAAAAAAAACAATTTCTTGTAGGGTTAGTTTGCAATACATGTTGGTATAAAATTGAGTTGATCGAAATTACGATGTAATTTTTTATTGAAAACAAGTGTGGTCAGATACAATACGTTTCCGTGCGTATTTTTATGTGCGTTCTCAGTTGTCTATGTTTCGACGTAAATTTTGTTGGCAAACGACCTGTAAAATGCTACTATACGTTTTCATTTGAACGTATAAATTTAAGTTACTATACGTTTCGACGCCGTCAAAGGTGCGACAAGTAAAATAACTAGTTATCAACAAGCTGTAATGTTGATAATTGCAAGTATAACATGTATTATTTTATAGTTTAGCATGAAATTCTCTTTCTTTTAATTTGTTCGTAAACTTTAAACGCTTTAGACTAAATCATATAAAATATCCCTCCAAAATTTCTTTAAAAACTAAAATGCTCGACTACATATAAGTAATGCCTTATGTTATATCCTTAATTTACAGTAAATTATCATACTGTTTTGACCTTGAATAAGAACTACTTGATAAGCGAGAAGGTCATTAAACTTGTCTTTGACTTTGCAGTTGTGATATGGAACGAAACGTGAACACCAAACCATATCATTAAATTCATATATACCTTTTTAGAAGTAAAGTCAAATGAACCAAGATGAATACAACTCTTATCTGTGACCTTAATTATGATGGTCATGCTTTCAACTTCTTTTTGAATGTATTTTGATTTTTTTTTAATCGTTTTTCCCATTTTAGATGCCACAAGTCTCCTTTGTTTCTAGTCTTATGCTAGTTTATACAAAAAATAAATAAATAAATGAATAAAAGAAAAATAAAGAAAGGAAAAAAAAGTTAACACGTATAGCATTATACTAGCTAATTCGAGCGATGGGTTTATTTTGATCGAGCTTCAAATTGGATTGGCAATTATCAGAAGTAAAAACTCACCGATAAAAAAAATTACATGGAGCTGTTGGTGAAGCCGTGAAGGTAATTATATTGTACTTCAAATAATTCTAGCAAGTATTGGTTTTTAAAGGTTTATTGTGATTTTTAGATATTTAAGTTTTATTGGTTTTTAAAGGTGACGCGCCTAAGGAATTGAAAACATGGTTATGAAAGGACTACCCTCCCTTGGTCACTGTTTAGTTAAAAGAGTAAATTACGGAGATGGTTCTTGTGTCTTGTAAATTTTTGGTATTTTATTTTGGTCTATAGGTTTCATAAATTACTTATATGGTCTCAAACTTTTGGTATTTATAACACATATAGTCCTTATATGAGGGTAATTTGGTCAATTATGTGATGCTAATTTGGTGACATAAGGACTATATGTATTTCAAATGCCAAAAGTTTTAAACCATATGGGTAATTTATAAAACCTAGAGACCATGAGTGAAATACTAGTAAACCACAGAGACCATATCGGCAATTTACTTCAGTTTAAATTTGAGAGGAGATAAATATATAACCTTTATGGATAAATAAGTCAGCTGAAAAAAAGCTCAAAAAACCGAATTTATTAAATGTAATGATTAATTAATTATGTCTAATTAATTACATAAATTTAAGGATTACTCATTTATACGAAATTATTACATTTTTTTGAATGGCAAAAAGGTTTACAAAACGAGGACTTCTCAGGAGGTCACCCATCATAGTATTACTCTCGCCAAAACACGCTTAACTTTGGAGTTCTGATGTGATCAGATGCATTAATGCTGATATGATCGCAATCATACGAAATTATTACATGCATGTGTAAACTAATTATATCTTAATTAATATATGTATATACATACTTATTTTTTATATTATTTTATTTTTATTTTTAATAAATAAAATTCATGAAACTAATATATTTATAAGACAATGAATAATAAAGATACGAGAATGAATAAATAAAGATGAGACTCAAATAAAAATAGTAGATGTATTGACTCCAATGTAACCAATTTTCATTTACATGTTTTAAAACACATGAAAATCAAAAATAAACTTGTACTAGAAATATAGAAGAAAAATAACTCTCGACATCGAAAAATATATTCAATATGAATATAGAAGACATGCGTGGATATTTTATCAACAATGACTCTAGTTGCTAAAATTACATGTATTTCATTAATCTCAAGAATTATGTTAAGTTGTTATGTAATGCCTATCCTACTGAAATTTTACCTCACGAAATTAATAGCCACGTCATCATCTCACTGAAAATCTTAAAACTCTTTAATGGTCACCCCATTGAAAAACATTCCCCACTGAGGTTTCCAACGGTAAAAATTGAAAAATGGAGAAGGTTTCCAACAGGGAGCGGGGGCCGCGCTGCGGTCGAAATGGAGCCCGCCGGGAGGGGGGCGGTGTGCCCGCTTGACCCCGCCTCACCACTGCTTTCCGCCCGTTCCACGGGGAGACCATTACGGATGGTCTAAGGAATAAGGAACAGTGTTCCGAAAGGACTGCCCTCTCTTGGCCGGTCACTATTTAGTTTAAATCTATAACATTAAAGAATTTTGTCGGGTGGTAGTTTCTGTCTCCTTCGAATGGGTAGTTTCTGGCCCCTTCTAATTTGATCACGATTTTTTTTTTCTTTTCTTTTTTTTTTGAACCGCAAATATAATCCCCTTCTAAACTACTTCAAACTAATTACACCATTGCATGAGTTAGAACCTATAATCTCCTATTCTAAGAGGCAAACATCTACCAAGTGAATTAGTCACATATTATGATCACGATTTCTTTAATAAGCTAATCAATCATATTGGATTTTTTTTAAATGTCTTCTAAATTTATAAATGCTCTTGTTATTTTCAATAGGGCGAAGCACATAAGGCATTAGATCTTCCGAAATCAACACTTTAACATTTAAGTGTCCAACTAAAGTATTCAATCATACGCAAATAAAGAAGCAAACTTAACAATATTGAAGAATTTTTTGTATATAACACATAGATCCTTGTATTCAGTCTTAAAAAATAGTTGAACCAAAAAACTTTTTTTTTTTTAAGTTATCGTGTGACAAACTTTTTGTTATCAAGACGGGGAAAGCAAAGGTTTTATACGCGCAATTTTATTATTTAGTTTAAATTTCAAGCACAAAACAATGACCATATCCTCTTTCTTTCTAAGCCCTCGTTAGAATTTTTATCCGATTGAAAATTTTAGACTTAAGGGTTGTTTGGTAGTATCTTAATGTGTTTAAATATGAGTGGATCGGATTCAGACCGTTTGTTTCACGAAAAAAACGACATATGAATGGAACCAAATGTCTGAATGTAGATCTGAACCATTCAAACTTGAGGATGTGTCTGAATCATTTAGACGTGCAGGAATGGGAAGAGTGCTGGGGCTAGGCCGGCTGCACCCCCGCACCGCACCACACTGCCAGTTGTGGTTCATTTAGGGTTCGAGGTCGATGGAGACGGGTTGCTTACTTGCTTCACGGTTCTTGACGACGACGGGTTCAAGGTCGATGGGAACGGGGCGGTGACGGGCGGCCGGGGTGAAGGGGACGGGTGGAACCTCGATCGGGTGGGGCTGGGTGGCTTTAGGGTTTTGAAAAAAAAAGATTTTTTTTATTTTTTATTTTCATTCAGATGTGCAACTAAACAGTTTTACCTGGTTCAGCACTTAATGGGTTGTAAAATGTAAATACCATATAATAATGTTTGATCCTATTCAGACCCTCTTAACAATTCAGACATCCTAATCATTCAACACTTAATTGTTCAAACTCAACCAAACTATCGCTTTAACCATGAAATAGGACTCCTTAACCATGAATAGGATCATCAAACATCTATAGTAATACAAATAACAAATTATATATGTATATTTATATGTCGGATAATCACACAAATAGCATTTCTAACTATCCATTTTTACCCACTATCCAATTCATTTTGACAAGGAAGAAAAGAGATAGATTTGGTACTCATGTGAGATGGAAAGATCTAAGTTTAAAGTTAGGATTTAAAAAAAATAAATAATTTAGTTCATTCTAAAAATTATTGGAAAGAAGCAGTCATGCATGAACATGGAACTTTCTAATCAAGAAAAGGGGCAAATCTGGAAAATCCCCGAAAAATGTACAAATTGTAACGAAATTCATTACGACTATTTACAAACACGTTAACTTCTTAAACCTCAATTCTACTCAGGTATGACACTCAACATTGCCCTAAAATCACGTCGCCTCCCGCTACCACCATCACTCCTCCCATTTCTAGATCCGAAGCTCACAACGTCCGATACCCGACCCGAACTCTTCGAATGACTGTAACCATTTGAGCACGCCGGTGTCGTAAGACCGACGCTTTTCCGGCGACAACCGCATTTCTCACCTGCGCTTTTGGCTAATGCGGAGCTAGCCTTCACGGCCAATGCGGCCATATCCTCCGGCAGAAGCGGACGCCTCAGCCGATTCAACGGCAGCGCGAAGTAGAGTTGACCAGGCTGAAGCGAGTCTTCGTCACGGATGGCGGACACGACGTCGTCAAACTCCATCTCGTCGGAGTTGCAGATGAAGGTGGAAGGATGTTTCTGTAAAACGTATGAAACTTTAACAGGATACGAGAATTCCTGCAGGCTGCCGTCGTGTAATATGAGTTTAGCGGTGGCGACGGCTGTTGAATCACATGAACTGCAAATTCCCATTGTTTCAGAGAGATGGAGAAGATGAAGATGGCGTTGAGAAAGAGGTAGGAGATATGCGTATTTATACAAATGAAATTATGGACAGCAGGTCCACGTCATGAAATGGCAAAAGGGTAATTAGTTGGCCTTTTAGGACTATATTACTAAAAGGGTGGGGCCAGGACCAGCTGTGATTTGGGTGTGGATTACAGGTTGTCATCATCAATGAGCAGAAACTACATAGAAGCTGACGTTTGCTAGATAAGCAGCTGCGTTTATAAAATTAAACATTGTTCTTATATAATTATTCAGTGTGAATTCGTATGTTTATAAACTAAATGTGTAATTTTTATATATTTATTAGTTTTTTTTTTGTCTAGTGTAATTATCTTATTTTTTACGAAGAAAGCTATTATTGAATGACATTTAAGTTTCATGTGAAGAATTAGCTTACGTACGTTAAATTGGAGCTATTTTTAGATAATTTCTTTGTTGTATAGCGTTTTTAAGTTTTATATAAACCCCACGAAACGTATTCATTGATTGTTATGACGTTTTACTTCTAAACATAGGGTGCCTTGTTGAAGATAAAGACAAAGATGAAGGTATTTTTGTAAATGTTTAAATAGTTGAGGGGTAATATAGTGAGGTACGTGGCAAGTCCGTCGAAGCCACAGAGCCACGGTGCGTGAGCAAGAGATGAGCACGTGGAAGAAGAAGGTATAAAATGGAACCGCTACAGCACACAGAGAACTGATAACCTATGATCAATTTACATTTAAGCCTTGCTCAATAAATGAAAGAATACAGGAAATGGTAATATATTAAAGATAGAATAATATAAGTTATAGCCATTAAGATTTTTATTTATTAGTTAATGAAAGGTTAACATTAAAACCTTGTATAGTTGAACTCAGTAATAAACATTTGGTATCGAATACTTACTTTTTCAAAATTTCAATACCGGTATTTTTGGTATTGGTTTTGATACGGTACCAGTACAGTACCAATAAGTACTGGTCTTATCCCTTGTTGAACTTTGTATTCAATGTTTAAAGTTAAAGAATATAAAAAGTCTTTCTATCTATCTATATTTCTTTTTTCTATTTTCTATTTTCTATTTTCTTCCAATTAAAACTAAAAAAACAAAAATTTTTTTTATTTCTTTTTACTTGTATACTGGAAATTGAAAGGGTTTCTAGAACATAACATTAGGCCCCTTTGGGGATCCATGCCCCGTTCATCCCGTGAAATTCATCGGTCCCAGTAAGACAAGGTGATGTTCTTGCCCCTCTCTTTGATTCTTCGTTCCGGATAGTATTCATTTTTTTTATTATTTAATTTTAAACAATTTTCAAATTCAGAATGACCATTAATTATTTACACATCCCCTCACATCATATCTTCCACAGTTCAGTTTTATTCTCACTCATCCCTTCCCGCATCATGTTTCACTCACTTGAGTCATGTTCGGCATCTTTTTCCTTGTCAAAAAAACAAGTTTAAATCAATAAGAAAAGAGGAAAGAAAATACGAAAATGACGTGTAAAATGAAAATTGATTAATTCGAATATGATTTAACTACTTAATAATAAATAAAGAAAAAGTAACGGGTCAATTATAAAAGTTTAACAAAATTAGACGGATTAAATTATACATATTGACGTTGCTTTTTTTTCCCCAACCGACGTCTAAAATAATCTTTAACGTCTGTTCAAGATAAAATAAGATCAGGGTCATTTAAACTCAACAGTTGGGTAGTGATATGGTGTTTTTATGATGGTTACGGTTGTTTATGATGGTTACGTGTCAGTTTTTGATGGTTAAGGTAGTTACATGGATATTTTTAATGGTTATGTTGTAGTTTTAATTCAAAGATTACTGCGGAGGATTATTGTGGTTACGTGGCGGTTTCCAGGTTATGTGACGGTTTCCAATGGATACAAGGTGGCGCTGGTTTTCGGTGTAAGTTATTTTGGTAGTTTCCGATGTTATTTGCATGTTACTGATTTTATTTGATCTGTGAGTTTTTTTAATAAAGATTGATTGTTTTTCATACCTTAAAATTTGTACTTTAGTTATCTAAATCAATATTATTTTTGTTTACGTACAGTAATAGAAAAATAAAATTGTAACATTAAAGTAACAACGTCGAGTACTCGAACTAACTTATATGTATTCAGGACATAAATGTACTTTTCAAAAAAAAGAAATAGTTAACAAGCTTCAAATTTGTACCAGCTATGTTCTACATCTAACGTTTTATTTTTGCTAGAAGTTTTAGTATAAAATTACTATTTTTTTCGAAGACCGTAGAACATGCTTGCGTGGTAAACCTTGGGCCCCTCAATACCCGACTAACCAGGAGAACGGGTAAACCGCAGTCGCAATCACCGGTCGGTGACCTTGTGGAGAAAATGTCACCCACATGACCAGAACTCATGATCTTAAGGTTGAAGCTCCAACATCTTTACCACTAGGTTATCTATTTTAAGGTTACAATAATTGTGGTTATTTTACTATCGATTAAATTACATAAATTCTCTTTCGTTTATAGAAAGTTAAAACATTTATTTATTTTTTCACAAATTTAACAAAAAATTTTTAAGTTAAATTATTTTTAGATCCAGATTTTAAATCAACTTGAAATGTATTATTTTAGTGTTGAACTCAAATATGTTATTTTATTAAATTAAAAAAAAAGGAAGTACCAAAGAGATTTGCATAATTAACTCCCTCTCTATCTCACTCACACACAAATATAAATCTTTTAATATCACATAAACACAACAGACGTCTCGATAGGTAAGACATCTAAAGCAATTGCTTTAAGCTCACAATTTTATAAATATTATACTTAGGGTCTCATTTTAAGTTTATTTTGTACATGTTTTATACAATTAGGTCTGTATTTTAGGTCTAATAGGTTAAAAAATTAAACAAAACTGAGAAATATCGAAGAGAAACAAGATAATTTATGTAGATTATTTGTAGATAGAGAAATCAACGAAGAAGGTTCTTTGTTCGTTTAGAAATTGCTTCTGCTCTTTTAAATTTTTTAAGTACCAATTACTAATTGATTAGTAATTGCTTAAATCTTGATTTTTTAGTCATATTTCATTCTTCTAATTTTAAGCTTAAATCTTGATCTTTCTTATTTTGGTTCTTTTATTGATAATTAGTATGGTCTAGTTGTATCATCAGAAACGTGTTGTTTTTTATACCAATACAATTGATCCAATTTTGATAGTCTCTACTTAAAAAATGAGTAAATCTTAAGAATAAATAAAACTTTAGAATGAAAACCAAAGTTAATTTTAATTTCAATGCAATTAAATTAACGATTCATCATTATTTTTTATTTTTGTTTCATTAGTTTGATTAAATTTAAATATACAAAATCAAAACTTAACACATCTAAAATTATATGGGTCAATTTTATGACTTAAACTTGTAACACATATTCAAACCTAAAATACTTTTAAAAAGCAAATCAGTAGTTAAATAGCATATCAAATAAATGATTTTAATCATATCTATACTATATAATAAAAGAATAACAATATGCCACGTGGCGTAATTCTAGCATATCCACATGTCATTCCATTTAACACAATTAATTCAAACTTTCAAATTTAAAAGAAAAACAATATACACTTTCTTTAAATATTAATGATAATATAATCATTTTAAACTTTTCATTTTCAACCAATAATTTCAAAAATTCAAAATTTTCAATCTCATTTGTATTGTTTAAAGAAGTATACAAATATTTATAAAATATAATTTTATTTATTTTTAAATTTTAAAGATTATCTGTTATTTGTGTATTTATTTTTATTATTGATTGCTTTGTAATACTTATTTTTATACAACTTTGTGTAACACACAGGTCAATTAGCTAGTTATAAAATATTTGAATTAAAATAAAAACACAAAAAATATTACGAAAGACCCAAAACTTATAAACTCGTTTTAGATGCCTCAAAAGTTTGAAACATACCTCGTAAACACCTTCAATCATTTGAAATGTGATACACGAGACACGCATGTGCTTATGCATTTAATTCTGTAATTTTACTCAGTTAAGGTTTTAAACTCGTCCCTGTTGTACTTTGGTTATGATTTTCCTAAAATAAGATACTCTATATATGATGGCAATTTTTTTTATTATTATGTTAACAGGTTATGATGGCAATTAATCCATCACAAGGAAACTTCCCTAAACATACTATAATCCATATCCACATTAGCTTCACGAAAACGTTAAAAATAATTTACAAAAAAATATATATAAATAAAAAGAAATCATGTGCAGAGCAAAGCCGTATGCCTCCACTAGCTGCCTACCAGTGATCTTCGTTTAATTTGTATAAAAATTAACAAAGTTTTAATTTCTGTACATTAATCAGAAATTATATATATCTTGAGATCTACACTCACAGATTCCAAATTAATCAACGGAGGCAATGACCGACTGGATTTCAAGAATTTTATTAACCAGTTGCATGACACGTTCAACAGTTCACCAAACAACCGGCAACACAACAAGAAAACACTACCAGCAATGACTAAGACTGCCATTAATTAATCCTGCCATCGTGGTTCATCCACGTGTTGGTCTATAAAAAAAATAATCATAATAATAATGCTTTCTTTTTTAATTTACAACATGCATATGAGCTTATCTGTGATGTCTGAAGATCTGCAACAAGATTCTTCTCCGTCATCCATGGCTCCATATTCATTCAATTCATTATATTAAAGCCTCGTGATCGATATATCCGGCCATGCAGTATGATCTGTCTGGTCTGGTGTGGTTAAACTTATACATCAAATGATCATAATCCACACGCTTGCATGAATGCATGCTTGATTGATGATTATTAAACAATGGTCAATCATGAATGTGCTAAAGTTTTGGTTGTTTTTCTTTTAAGTGTTTGATTTTAAATTAAGCTTCTTTAATCTTCACACTTGCCTAATTTAAACAATTAATTAGGAATTGTCGCATTTCTTCTCTAAAGATTTAACTTGGTTGAATAGAATATGTAAAGGAACACCAATAGGACCCATTTTTGTTTTAGTTTAACAATAAACGAACAAACAAACATAAACAGTAGCTTGTTGTTCATATTATTTCGCTAAGAAATTGTAGTGTTCGTTTATAATCGTCCATTAAAAATTTAATGAGCATAAATGAACATGATATAAACGATCATAAAAGATCACCGATTCAATGTAATTAAACTAAGAATATAAAAATTAGAATCTAATACACTCAAAGTAAATGATTTAATAAAGTAATACATACTTAAAGTCAAAATACCGTTAGGTTATTTAAGAAAATAAGTGATACGCAAGCTTTTTAAGCGATAGTAAACGAATGAATATTCAAATGACGGGTTGATTACTGATTAATAAAACTAATAATTACTAACAAAAGAAATAAATAAATCAAAAAGAAATAATTACAAACATAAATCAATGTAAATGAACAGATATAAACATACAGAAATGAACAAAGTGTGACTCGCATTTATATTTGTTTGTTTAGTTATATAAATATAAATTAGGTTTGTAAATTTAGACAATATGAAAAGATTTTTTAACATAAAATATGATAAAAATTTCTATAGATTAATATTTTAAATAATAATAATATAATAATATTATTCTTTTAAACACTATTTTTTTCAAAGTTTGTGACTTTATAATAAAACTATTTATAAAAATTTTAAATATTAATATATATTTTTAATATATTAAAAAATATTTTTTATTTTTAAAATGTATAAAAGACATATTTAATATTTTAAATACTGTTATTTGATGTAAGAAATATTTAATAGCAGAGAGATGCAAAAAACTAAAGTTGGGATGCTCTAAAGATATATCATATGCCTCTATAAATCTTGATTTATTATAATAAATAAATAAATATTTTTATGTTTATTTGATTATTAAATGACCTGAACATCCACTAAATATCACAAGTAAAGATATCAAATTGTTAATTTTTTTTTAACGACTTGGTGCAACAACACTTAATACGAAATTTCAACCGTCGTATTTGACGCTCTAGGCGTACGTCCGAGCCCACTCAAGGAAAAACCTCACAACTAGATAAACCCTCTGACTTTGCCTCATCAAATAGGTCTCAGCCCAGATTCAAACTCAATGCCTCCATAAGGAAGTGAACGTAATCATTAAGTCATTAGCCTTTGCTTATTAAATTGTTAATAGTAAGTGTTTTTTTAAACAACAATCAAATATTCAAATGTTCGATGATCCATGTTCGAAACAATTAAACGAATGGTTTTTGCTAATTACACTCATATTTGCATCAACATATTATTAATGAAACATTAATTTATGTAATATATGATATTTAAATAACATAATTAACAACCCTTGATATATCTAAAAAATATTCCTAATTTAGCATATTTTGCAACAACTAAAATTCAATTATTCGTAAAAAAAACTAATGTATAATGTGGTATTCAACAAATTTTCATCCAATTATAATAAAGCTTTTGATACTACGTATATAGGGTTTCTTACCCAGTTAGGTCTCTTTGTATTAAAAATTTCCTTGTATTTCTACATTCACATAATGATTTGTATTCACTAGTGTAATTGTGATCATCTTTTTGTACGGGAAATGGCTAGCCCTCTTCGAAACGAAATAATGGGAAAAGTAATAAAAGAAGCACCATCACAAGGATCATTCTATTTTTTTTTTAATAAAAAGTTTGAATTCAATCGGAGGACTTTTTTTTCCTTTTTGTAACAAAATATATTGTTCTAATCTAATTAAGATGATTTTTAATGTGATTGAGATAATGTGGTTTAAAAAATTGCTTTAGAGAATCAAGACATCCAAACTATTTATTAATAGCATATAATAAAATTCCCTACTGTAAGAATGTGTAAAGAAAGAAATAAGTTTTAATAGCATTTTCTTGATAAACAAATTCTAATACTTTTTGTTAGAGTTGGATAGAATAATTAATGTTGTAGGAATGGTGAATTACTGAATTAGTCGATATAATTGGTGCAATTAGCCAAATCCTTTAGTAGGGCTGTAAACGAACCAAACGTTCAACGAACAGGTTCGTTTATGTTTGTTCGTTTAATAAAGGAACGAATACGAACAAGAAATTCCGTTCGTTTAGTTAAAGAACGAATATGAACAGAGGTCGTGTTCGTTCATTTGTGTTCGTGAACGTTCGGTAACATGTTCGTTTACGTTCGTTTATGTTCGGTTAAGTTCATTTATTAAGTTCATTTATTATATTCATTCATTAAATGTGTTGTATATCTTAATTTTTAATTTAATAATATATAATTAAATTATTTTTAGTTTAATACTATAATATTTTAATTTATTTATATATAAATGATTATCTCAAATCCTTGAGATTAGAAATGTTGATTTTTAATGTTTAAATAATATGTGTTCGTTAGTGTTCGTGAACAAGATAAATTCCTTAATGAACGAACACGAACAAGAATTTTCGTTCGGTTAGCGTTCGTGAACAAGTTAAAACTTAAACGAACGAACACGAACAAGGGCTTGTTCGTGTTCGTTCGGTTCATTTACAGCCGTATCCTTTAGCATTGGAATTTGGAATAGGCAAATGTAAGATTGTCATGGGCTTTATTAGATTATTCCTGAATCATGATGTTTTAAGGAAGTATTTGGGCCTGACCTTGAACTAATATTGAAATTTAGTTTCATACTTTTATTTAGAGAGGAAAGTCCAAACTAGAGGTGCACAAGCAAATATAAACCGGTCCTGTTACACCAAAAACCGGTTTGGAAACAGGCCCGACCCATAGGTTTGGGATTTTTTCCCTTAGCACCAGTTTGGGCCCGAACTGGTTCCTAAACTGTTTGCAAACCGGTTTTAACGGCTAGTATCATATTTGACTGTATTTTTTTTTTAAAAAGTAGCCGTTGGGGGTGTTTTTGACTTTTTTTTTTTGCATTTTAGCGCCCATATGTTTACTATAAATACGTAGTGGTTGTTTAGGTTCAAACACACTTTTCTCAAACGCTCTTTAAGCTCTCAAAAAACAAAAAACACTCCCAAAACTCTCAAAACGTAAACCCGCTCACAAATGGCTTCATCAAGTGCTCAATCTTCATTTAGGTTGTTGTACTTCAACTAACCTTAAAGTTGTTGAAGTTATTCCTACAAAGAGGAATCCGAAAATTTGGAAAAGTTACAGCATTTTCTGTTAGTGGCATGGTCATTTTACTAAGAAGAACAAGACTTGCTCCTCCGGCGGTAGAGATGTCGATTTGCTTGAAGGATTACTTTGATGCGGAGGAAAGAGTTCAAGATAAATCTTCACTTGAAGGCGAAATAGATTACGAGAGCGAGTCATTACAAGAGGAGGTCGAGGCGGGTTTTTCGGAAGGAATAACCGACGAGGAAGAAGCCGCATATTATCAAATTAGCTTGGAAAAAAATAAACGTGAAGAATAAATTTCCAAATTTATTTAATTATTATGTTTTATGATTTCAGTTTATTTTTAAATTTTAAGTATTTTATTTTATGTTTTTTTTCAATTTGTTCATTATGATGTATTTTTTTTCATTTAATGAGTGTTTTTTATAAATTATTATTAAGCTATAATTTATTGTTTAAAATATATTTATAATAAATATACAAGTGGATGATTAATGTTATAAATTCACAAATGTTACAATTTACAAATTTTATTAAGTTTTTTTAGGTTTTTATAAAAGTTTATTTTCAATTTTGTAAAAAAATTGAAAAAACCGTTTGTAGAACCAGTTTACACCCAAACCGGATTCACCTAGTCCGAACCGGTTCTCATAGGTTTGAGTTTTAGGTCCTCCAAATCAGTTTACACCCAAACCGGTTTCATCCATGCTCCACTCAAACCAGACTGGTTTTGAAACCGAACCGGTTTGGATAAAAAAACCGGTTTGTGCATCTCTAGTCGACTAGTCGTAACAATTATAGAATATTGGGCTTTTTTGGATTGTTGTTGATATTTTAGTGAAGTATCTGGGCCAATAGACTTTGGACTTAATTTGCACGGGTTCCTACCTTAAGTTTCAATGTTTACTTAAGAGGTGCCAAAAAAAGTAACCTTCTATCCGATAGTTATGTTAATTGTTGGAGGCCGACTGGCAGAAGAGTGCCCCCAAAGCATTTAGAGAGATGGTTTTAGATGTCCATTGGTGATCAAAACACATGGTGATTATATCATAAACTAACTTTCATTAGCTCGAAAATCATAATATAATTTTGCCTCTCGTAACTTGGGTATTGATAGGTGTAATAAACTTGCGAAAAAGAAAATAAGTATACGATTAGGACTATATGTATTGCAGAATCCCAGATCCCTCATTCTAAATAATTAAAAAAAAAATAGTCTATCAACAAATCTCGTCCAAGCCTACTATTTCGGTTGTGTCCCATTTGGAATTCACTCGAGATTAAGGACCATATGAACTATAAAGTACGACCTTGAGTTAAATTTTTTAAGTTTATCTATATTTATGCAACATGAAGTTTATCTATATCTATTTTTTAATTTAAAATTTTTCTTTTTTAGTAGTAGTTGTTGTTGTTGTTTTGAATTTTTTCTCTTTGTTAACTTTATCTCTAAGTTTGTTAGACTTGGAACGTGAATTTTATTATTTAGCTTTTGATTGAATTTGAGTTTAAATTCTTTTTTATAGAGACACGGAAATCCAACCCTATAAATATGTACATTCGTTGTCAAAGCTTGTGCCACATCTGGAAATCTTATCAATGCTTAGTCAAGTTTAACTGGTTAAGTGCCACATAAAATCAATCAATCAAAACAGGTCATGTGTATTGGTCGACTAAAATTTAGCCTGGTAAGTACACGTGGCTTGTTTTGATTGATTACTTTTGTGGGTTGGCAGAATTTTAGCTGGGTTGAGAAAAAAATGGTAAAAATTGATATTTTAATTCTAGTTAGTTATTTTTGTAGCAGCATGTTCTTTTTCATTTTAGAGTAAATTACTGATTTTGTCCTTTAAAAATATAGCAATTTGCTGGTTTCGTCCTTTGACTTCGAAAATTACTAGGAGTGTCCTTTTTTTGAAAAATTTGCACGGGTTACGTCCTTTGCCACTAACCCCGTTAATTATTTTCGTTAAAACCCCCCATGTGCCTGTCACATGAGGGGTAAAATAGTCATTTCATCATCATCTTCTTTCCCCACTTCACTAGGGTTTTCAACCACCACCATCTGCCACCAGCAACCACCATCGGCGGCAGTAGAGTCACGCGGCGGCCGGAGGCTGATGGTGACGGTGGTGCTAAGCGGTGGCCGAGGACGGCGGGAGAGGGAGGGGACGGACCGAACCACTTGTTCTGCATGAAGCGGTTTTTCCTCCATGGCGGGATAAGTGCTGCCGTATCCGGCGAAAGTGTTTCGTTTCTCTGGCGATGTCAAACTCGCCGGAAAAGTTACCGTCGATGAAGTAGCGAGTGCCGGAATCCGATCGGACGACGTCGATGAACTCGTAGTTACCAGATGTAAGTCCGCCGGAGCTCTCCCACTTTGTTTTACAAATCGCAGCATTGTAACCGAGATTTTGAAGAAACAACATCACGTTTCTATGGAAGATCTGTTTGTTAGATCTCGTAGACTGAAAAACTTCCATGGCTTTCAAAACATTCGCCTGTAACACGTTTCTGAAACGATCAACATTATTTTGATTATTCAAAATAGAAATCAATCTCTCGATTATCGCGTCCGTACGATCGGAATCACTTTCAAAATCTGAATCAACTTCTTTATCGGGAGAGGGAGGGGACGGTGATTTGAAGTGGGGAAGAAGATGATGAAGAAATGACTATTTTACCCCATGTGACAGGCACATGAGGGTTTTAACAGAAATAATTAACAGGGTTAGTGACAAAAGTGACAAAGGACGTAACCCGTGCAAAATTTTCAAAAAAAGGACACTCCTAGTAATTTTCGAAGTCAAAGGACGAAACCAGCAAATTGTTATATTTTTAAAGGACAAAATCAGTAATTTACTCTTCATTTTATTATGTCAATTAAACTCTAGACTGTAGGTAATGTTTTCATTGTTTCGATGTGAATAAAAGAAGCTAAAAATCAAGGTTTATTTTTGTTTTTTTGGTTGTTAACGTGTTTATTTTGGTGGTTTTTCTTCATTTTTTTAATGTGATACGTTTCTATAATCAGATTATATTCATCTCGATTAGCAATGTTTGTCACCGAGAAAACTAACTGTTCTACTTTGTCAAATGTCGATCTAACTTTTTAAGTTTCTAAAAATTTAAGTTTGTATATCTAATCTAATTTTTCTTTGATAACTTTTGTTTGTTAACTTAAAAAAAATGATTACATGCTAATTTTTATGCACGTGTTGATATAAACTTTCGAGTTGGTTTGCATTTCGAGAAATTTTTGTTAGGAAATAAGTTGGGTAAAATATAATACTTTCTCATGCTTATTTTTACGTGTTCGAGTTTGGCGTAAATTTTTTTCAAAAATGAGTTTGTCAAATAAAGTACGTTTTGGTTCGACGATATAAATTTGACTTTGTTTTCAAACAAGTCCGGTCAATAATAACCTATAATTAACTAGCGGCATACGTAAGGGCAAAAAAATCAAATTTGTGTTTCATAATAATCGTTTTTACAACCTCAAAGCTTACACTTAATTTTAAGTGCTTGACCACCTATAGACAAGTGCACTCATTTGACCATCTCCTTCACGTCATTTTTCACTACCATATGCTATTATGCTATCAATTGCTGTTGGTTTGATGTTATTTCTGTGTGATGGACTGACATTCGAAATCGTTAGTTATAATTCCTTACCAATCAGTCCATTTAATAGTTCACCAAAACTTTGTTATCATAACATGTGGGGTTCCACTTGTTGAAAAATAACGACTTTCAACAGCATTGTTTTCCTAGTATCCAAATGAGTTTTACATAGATATTGAACTATACCAACAAGAAATCGGTAGATAATTCAGTCTATAATCATGATCATAAGCATAATATATGTATTTACAAGAAGAATAATGACACCTAGTTATTCAAAAGCATTGAATTAATATAAAAAAAGTTATTTAAGGTTCATTGGACGATGTTGCTTAACAGGCTACTGGTTGAGGGTGAGCTCTGCTCACTAACCCACCCGTCCTGCATTGTCACAGGCGAGCCATCTTTATCTTTGGTTATGTAATCATCAGTCGGGGTCCATCCTCTGATTCTAATGTGTTGCAACTCTTCTGCAACTTCGGTCATTGTTGGTCTCACGTCACCATGAAAAGCTAAGCATCGAAATGCCAGCTCAGCTACTTTGTGAATGGACGAAGTTGTCGACACGTCCCTGTTTGGTTCTAGAAACGGGTCTATAAGTTCTTCCACTAGACCTTTCCCGATCTTGTCAACTGCAAGAGCAGCCAAGTTGACTTCACTGTTACGTCTCGACAAGTCAACCACTTTTAAAGCTGTGATTATCTCTACAAGAACAACACCGAAGCTGTAAACATCACTTTTATCAGAAAGATGAAAGTTTTGATGGTATTGTGGGTCCACATAGCCAGGTGTCCCTTGAGGTGCAGTCGAGATGTGTGACTCGTCAAGCATCCCGAGCCTAGAAAGACCAAAATCTGCAACTTTTGAACGAAAATTGTAATCTAAAAGTATGTTACTAGACTTTATGTCTCTATGGTAAATTGGGGGGTTCATATCAGAATGAAGATAAGCAATTGCTTGTGCAGTTTCTGTTGCTATGGCCAGCCTTATTGCCCATGAAAGACCATTTCCTCTATCTCCTTGTAGATGTTGAGATAGGGTACCGTTTGGCATGTATTCGTACACGAGGATTTGTTCATCTTTTTCGATACAAAATCCTAAAAGCCGTACAAGATTCGGGTGGCTTACAGAAGACAGAAGCTTGATTTCATTCATTACTTGATTAACTCCATATGATTCTTTATGTTTAATCTTTTTAACAGCAACCCATTCATGATTACTGAGTTTTCCAGCATAAACCGTGCCATAAGCTCCTACACCTAATCTTTGTCTATCTGAGAAACCGTTTGTAGCCCTTGAGATTTCTTTGTACTGGTAAAAAGGTACATTTAAGGTGCCTGTAGCTTCCGAAAGCAGACGTTTTGCACTCTTTTGTTTTCTTAAGTTTGTTCGTTTTTTGATGCAGTAACAAATAAGCACTATGGTAGACACTAAACAAGCTCCAATAATAATACCTAAGAACAATATACACATAATAAATGGTGACCGAGTACTTTAAGTGCCTAAAAATTGACCAAAATTTAAATCAATTACCTCCAATTAGAACTACCACTCTTGCAGTTCCACCACATTCAGCAGACATGTATCTTGAAACATTGCAATTTGACACTGTTGCACAACATTTTAACTAAAATTCAAGAAAATTTCATATGCTAAAAGTATCTTTCCATTCCATATGAATTTATGATGTAACTGATAGTTTTAAACATAATATACAATTTGAGCATCTAAGTCAAAATCAAGAAAATTTCATGGCACAATGACCTATAATAACAGAATATTCAAATTTACTATTCAAATTAGTTCTATTTTCAACATTTGTAAACCCCACATTGATGAAATCTTTCTGAAAACTAAAAGATAGCCTACATAGATTTTAAAGATTCAAATTTACCATAGACCTTTGACCTGATTTTTTTTACTTTCAGAATTTTATTCCCTCAAATGGCTTTTTATTGTATGTTACATAGTAAGTATGGCCTACGGAAGTCAAGAACAACTTGGTAGGCACTTGAAAGCGAAATCACTTATTTAGAATTGCTTTATGTCTACACCAAATCCAACATAGCACCTATAAGTATATAAAATATATTAAATCGGTTCTTTTTAACTACTTGATCCGATCGCAACTACACATGAAGCCAATTGGATCGAAATAATCAATTGTTAGAACACCCAACATTGGGTGGCTGTAAATGTAATTGCATGACTCGTGAAGATGATAGAT